>JAOUZG010044845.1:53856-74266 GCA_026289955.1 Argiope argentata
ATTGAATTTAAAATTATCTGTTAGTATTCCTACTTCGCTAATTAATTATTTATTATTTAAATAATTATGATTGTAAAAACTATAATGTCATTAAATACCAAATGCAATTTCGCATCTTAGACAATCTCTTATAGAAAACTGGAATACAGTGAAGAAAAATAAATGTTTTGATTAAAAACCTCTTTACGTAATGATCAAATAAGCGAAATACGAAGTTTAAATTTTAAAGAAATAATTAATCCGGCTCCAGACTTTATCAAGGGTAACCTTCAAGTAGGGGTTGAAGTCTGGTTAATATAGTTGATTTATTATAGCTAGCATAATAATTTATTATAGTGAGCTATAATAAATTTAAAGTTAAAAAGATTTAATTATTGAACTAAAATAGTATCTTTTATAAATGTTTTATCTGAATATAAATCCTAGACAATTTACCGGGTACTTAGATGAAAAATTTGAATTTTTACATAGGATGGCAATGCATCTGCCTTTAAAAGTTTGCGGCTGACCTATGATGTATCATAAATAAATCTCACCAAGAGTAAGAGCATTTTATTTAATTCTCCCTTCTTCATATTTTGTTAAAAAATAATAAGCTCATATTTTGTTTCAGCAGTAACAACCTTCCTTCCATTCCTAAACCTGGAATCCGGGATGTTTATATCCTATATGCTATGTCACAGTTGCTAAAAAAATTATTTCGTGTTGTTCAAAAATAAAATATTGAAAGGTAAATAAATAGCATACAGAATAGCTTAGATAACGGCTGTTTAAATTTTTATTATCTCGCAATTCCTTTTCTAGGAGTAAAAAATAAATAATTGAAGCCAAAAATTAAAAATCACTAGTACATTGTTTTCATCTTGAAAATCTTGCTCCGACATCATGACGTAAAACCGGGCAAGAGTGGTTTCTCCAAAACTTTCTCGCGTATTATCTAAAAAAGTTGTTATCCCCCTTTCTCCGCATAAAATTGTGGATTTTGGTTAAGGGATGGCATTAGAAAACAATAATTACAAAAAGTTTATAGTAAATTTAGCATTTCCCCTGTGCTTATCGTCTGATTCTTCCATTTTTTGGCGATTAATCCTTGACATTTAATCATTCGATACGCAAAAACCACATTTGGGTTTCAGACGCATTATTTACTTCAGATTGAAATCTAAATTTGAATCAAAACTACATTTGTAATAAAAAAAGTCATGTACCAAATATTTAAATTATTGCATTTTCGAGTTATCTGATTTATATATTTTTGACAGTACATATCGACAGTGGATTCCTTTTTGATAAGTATCGGCGCTTTAAATATTTAATATGTGCACCAAATTTTATCCATCTAGCTCTTTTTCGTTTTATGATTGACTTATATTTGAATAGCCAGTCAAAAAGACTTCCTTTGGAAATGAATTTTGCTCATAATTTTATGATAATCTAGAAATTTGGTATAAAAACCATATGCCAAATTTCATCAGTCTATCTAGTAATGTTTTTTAGTTATTTTCTTTTCATCGCAGACAGACACAGATCTGAAAATATGATGCGTCAAATTCTGGGAAGTCTAAATATCTGTTTTGAGCTTTTTGGCCATTACAATACTGTACTTCGTGCACGAGGAAGTAATAAAGAAATGAGATATTGCGATAAATTTAAAATAGAAATTCAAGAAGTTTCATTGAACTTCTTGATGTGATAAACAAATTTAAAAAAGCTATTTTTATTGAGAAATATTTAAAAAAAATATGAATAAAAATATTTAAAGATATGGAGGAAATTCCATCTGTTCTAAAAATTAACTTTTTAAAAAAAGCATTGAATTAAATAAATTGATTCTTAAAAGTAATATTTACGATGAGATGATTTTACTTGACCAAAGTTGTGATAGACAATTTTTTTAATACTTACAATATTTTTATGTTTACATTTTATTTATTTCGCTTTTTGACTGTTATTATTAAGTTATTTAATGTCATAGGTAGTTTCTCAAATTCTTCATATTTTTGTTGATGTAGTGATGATAAAATGTATATGAACACATAGAGTAGTTTGCATTTAGATTTCGGACAAAAAAAATTAAATTCCTATCATTTACGATTAGTAATTTTCATAAATAAAAAATTTCATAACCGTTTATAAGAAAACATTTTATATAATATTTTAAAGATGAATAAAATGAATTTAATCATAAAAAGGGAAAAATATGTTTTTTTTAGCTTTTTACTAAATATCGAAATAATGAAAAGCTATTAAAAGATCACGTTGTTAAAAATTCTAATCATTGAAAAGACCAATTTAATCCCAAATTCATCAGTTTTAAGTCTTTAAATACCTATATATATTCCGTACTTGCTCACCTGCATGAAATTCATATAAATACCATTTGATGATATGTTGTAAAAACACTAAATATAATAATTAATTAATTTTATTTACCATTTGTAACGTTATTTATTTGTAAAGTTAAAAAAATATTTAAAAAATTTAAATTATAAATGAAAGTTAAATTTTATTTAAATTAATTAAAATTTAAAAATAATAAAGGCAAAATGCTATTATTTATTTTTTAGAATTCCTTTGCATTTAATTTCATCATTATATTTGAGGACGCTAATTTATATGTTCTAGTTGAAATATAAATAATAAATAAAAATATTAAAGAATAATAAAATTATTTCTAACTATATTTTATGGTAATAATTTTTAATCAACGTTTTTTGAAATTTCAAGGACTTAACATGTCAACAAAAATTACGTATTTTGATGTTGGAACACTTCAGTTTCTTCTCTTTGTATATGCTATTGACATTACACCTACTTGATGATGCTATTAAATTGCTTTAGTAAATTGATAACTAGGATCAAGGCCAAGATTGTTATGATCTTTAAAATAGAAAATCCCAAGCAAATCAATAGTAATACGCACACTCAGAGAAACTCAATTTGAGAGTATGATTTAAGTTACTTACTGTTGCTCGGATGCACAATCACATTTTGCTTTGGTTCCAACCGGGATATCTCTTTCTCCTCTTCTTGCAACAACTCGATCATTTTGCTGGACAGTGAATGATTCGTGAAGTTTCCGGTCGGAGGTTGAGGCATTTTCAAACTCCTCAGCACTTTTGACTTGAAATTCTCGATCACTTTTTGTCGAAAGTCAGAGAGTCCGTTTTCCTCACTCTCTGTTGACAAACTCTCTTGAGAAAACAGTTTTAGAGATCCTTCAGGGCGACTTCTGACCCTGTAGGACAAAAACAAAAGGATGCTTGTAAAGATAGCTGCGCTGGACAGACTGGCCATTATGTGGAGGTAGATGGGAAAGAGACCATTTTCTTACTCCTGGGCGCTCTTTATAGTCCCCAAGAAAACGAAAATCAGATTGTTTACGTAGATAGCAGCGATTCCCACCCATTTCTCCTTTTTTCACATTTTGATGAATCGTATGACTAAGGTCGATGATAATGATTAAAGTGTAGATGGACTTCAAACTTTTCTTCATGCTAACGTTACAGGAGTGACCTTCAGCAGTAAAGTTTTTCTCTCCGTTTTATTATTTTTTCTTTTCATTTTTTTTTATTTTTAAATTTTATCCACTCAGCTAAGGACCGAGTTAAGTTCGCTTGCGAATTTTCAACTTTGTGTTAATTAGACACTTGAGAATGTTTAGTGGGGAATGAATGGATTGTTTCTGTCCAACGGTAGCTGATGATTATAGCTTATCGTTCATTCTCAATAATCAAAAATGGTCATTTGGCTTTTAAAATCACTTGGCATTCCAAAAAGTGTTATTAAATTTGAATTGTTTTTGGACGTGTTTTCCAAAAGCCGCTTATTTGGTTTGTTTGTTTTGGAAGTCTTCCATGGAGAATTTGTCTAATAATATGAACACTGTTGTTATTTTAGTGGTCAAGGGTTAAAAAAAACCCCAAAATTCCTTTAAAATATTGATTATATGCCTTTATAAACATGGGTTCATGTTTACTTGGAACGAGAAAGAAAAAATAGGATTTAAAATGGTTTTGTAAAGGTTTAAAATAAAATTTAGTTTTCATTAAAAACTACTCAAATGACCTTCCAGAATTCATACTTTTTTTTTCACTTTCTCTGAAACGAAGGGAAAATAACCTCATAGTCTCCAAGTATGACTTTCGTACTATGATGAATATCCACACTTTAAACCTCCTTGGATTAAAAAAAATCTTTCTGTAATTTTTCCTTTATATGTTAGTGAAAAAATTAAAAGTAAATGCAATATGCTAGCCTGTGTAATTTTCCATGAACACCCTAAACACCTGTGAATTTTTAGGTTAATTTGATTTACAATAATTATATATTTTTTTATTTGTCCTTGTATATGGAACTCAAGAATGCAGTGATTAGATATTGTTAGGCATAAAGGTTAATTACTAGAATCGTATATTTTTATGATTTTACTAAGTTTTGTTTAAATCTGACTATTGTTAGACGACTGTCTACTTGTTTTTGTGTTTCTATATACTTGAGAACTCCAATAAACAAGATAGGTGTTATTTGTCATGATACTAAAGTTGTAAATTTACGTCAAATTTTGTCAACAAGAAAAGATTCAAATGATACTATATTATCCTCACTATGCTATATTGCTCCAAGTAAAAGACGGCGTTTTGTTTAAATATATAAAAAAATTATGAAGGAATATTCCCGTTGGCTTTTCTATAGAAGAAACAAGGTGAGTTGTCTGTCGAACGATTTTTTTCACCTCTGTATTTAGAATTTTAGGAAGAAAGAATTGTTAAATTCAATCTGAAAACTTTATATTGTTCTAATGTTTTCTGAAAAATATTTTATTTTATTTTATTTTTTGTTTGCCAAAATCAGGTTACGTTATTGATAGTTTTAACATTTATTAATAACGTTTTCAGCTTTCGTATATTTAAAATTATGCGGAATAATTAATTCAATACTAAACAGCTATAAAAATATTTTTTTTATTAGCACGAAAATAGTATTTCAAATTTTTTTAAAAGTCATATTAATGATAAATAAATAATTTGTCATCTAATTAATAAATCCTTAATATTTAATTTTCAACATGAATTTCGGGAATTTCTGTTGAAACGACAAAATCAAGAAATAAAAATTCGATACTTAATTTTGTATTCTGCTTTGAGTTTTATTTCATATAATAATACTGTCTACCAAATTATTGAATCAATTCTTTCCTCAGAGTTTCGGTTTATTCCATTCATCATTATGCAAATCAATCGAAAAATGTATTGTTCGTAATTATTAGATCAATAGTTCTATTTTTCAAATTTTAATTATCATCGAACCATTTAAGTAAAAATAAAATTATTTTTTTCAAATTTAAAAAAATTTATCTGATAGTTGTTGTTGAGGTTAAGGTTGTAATGTTAATTTTAAAACCTGATTGTTATGAGTAGACATTATATTAATTGCACCTTCTAAAAAAGTTAATGAATTATTTTATTTATTTAGAGCACACACACACACACACACACACACACACACACACACACACACACACACACACACACACACACACACACACACATATATATATATGTCATACTTTTTAAATTAAATCTATCACTTGTTCTTTTGATTCAAAAACACAATATAAATGTTATTCGATGCAAAATATGAATTTGAAAATAAAGCGCTTAATTTATATAACAGAAATGAATGTCGAATTTATTTTGCGAGTATTTCAAATGCCTTTTCTGACAATCCGTTGGTAGATACGAAAAGAAGAATATGCAAGTATGATAAATTCATATTTTCAGTAAAAATATATATGCTATACAATAAAAAGTTTCAGATTTTTTTTTCTAAACATTACATAATAAAAAAATATAAGAAATGATATTGAAATATTTTAAAGTAAATTATTGTAATCACAAAATCGTGTATAATGGAAGCTGACTAAGGACGACGCAAAAGCGTTCATCTTTGTTTTCTTTCTCCGATCACGAGTATGGAATCCTTGAATAAAAAGAAAAATTGGAATTATTTCCAGATAAAAGTACAGTGTTATTCGAATGAACACCTGCAGGCACATCGTGTAATCGCCTTTCTGTTTCTTCAAAATCAATTTTATTTTTGAGTAACCTGGAATGTGAGTGTTTTTTTTTAATTTAGTCTTTTTCGAGTTGAGTTTCTTGTTTCATGAATTTGCCGTTGTCATGTTTTTAATGCAAAGAATAGTTAACATTTCTACCGCTTCTTGTGAAAGTGTGAATTTATAATGCCCTTTCTAATCAAATATTTGTGTCTTCTTCTTATTTTGAACTTCAAACATATAAGGTATTGGGATTTATAGCTACAAAGACTTTTATCCCCAAATCTTCTTATTTTTTTTTACCATCTATCAAAAATCGATTCTTTATTTCACATCGGGAAAGTGTTGCCAATTTCCGCTGTAAACTGAATGACATTTAAAATTTTTAGAATATTATTTCAGTTTCAGTTAAAAGTTTTATTGAAACATTAATAGCCTTTTTTCCTCCAAATTATAGATTTTAGGAAAATATTTTTTAATTTTGCTAGAATTTTATTGTTTAAAGCAACATTTGCATTGAAGCAATATTAATTTTGCTGAGAATAAAACTAACTTATGTACTGAGGAATTAATATGTATTTATTTTAATGACATCTTGATAGTGTAGCCACCAGAACAAAAGGCTGTGCTTTGTTTTTATAATGCTATGTCTATTATTAGAAGGACATATGATTAAAGAGGGGATCTTTTTTAGCATTAAAATTATATTACTATGGGGAAAAAAGAGGAAGCATTGCTAAATAGAAAATGTCATAATGCGTTCAGTATATATATATATATATATAAATTATTTTATATAAATATAGCGGATAAAACACGAAAATTGTACACATACATAGTTGCAATTAGCAAATAATAAATAAAAAAGGATTTTTAATATTTGCCAACTTCATCTATGTATGTGTAACATATTTGTGTTTTATCCGCTATATTTATATAAAATAATTTATTTATTGGTTATTATATTTTTTCTATCAAAATAATTATTCTATTTATCTTCATTTATTATCGTAAAATAATTTTTTTAAAGAATATCATGGAATCAAAGGGATATTGTTTGCTTGCCAATTTTGTTGTTTTATTAATCTTTTATATGGCATCAACTATTTATTAGTATAGAATTCTTTTTAGAAATTCGTATTCTTTTTGAAATTTTTATTGGTCATTTGTAGAATTTTTACGAACTTACTTTAAAAATTTTTATTTATCATTTTTATGTGGATAAATGCGAAGAACTGAACAATGAATGAATTTCCCAACTCCATCTTTCGTTTGCGATTTATATCTCTCCGCAATCTTCTTCATTATAATCTTAGAATCACAATATTTTAAAGCAAAAAGGATAATTAGGTAAGTTGCCTATTATTTAAGAATTTTTTTAGAATCATTATGCCGATTTAATTTTATACCGAAAATGTTTGTTAAGCTTTTTATGATTTTTTTACTTAATACTTTGAATTTACAATTTTATTAGAATATATCATTAAACCTGTAAATTTTATTTAACATTCCTTATTCACTTTAAACATATAAATATGTGTATAGTAGTTTTTAAATGTTTTTATACTATTTATTATTATCACTTAATATTTATTTTTATCCAACTTGCAGTCGGTTCTAAATTTTATGTTTGCAGGATATTTACTGATAACAGTCAAAGGAATCGGTATTTTTTGTTTTTATATGCTTTAATATTTGTATGGTAGTGTTATATTTTTATAGAGAAAAATGTTTAAAGAAACTTTGAATTTCTTGTTCAAAACATCGTTTGATAGAGATGTTTTTGGCAAGACTTATTATTCGGTATTACAGTCAAATAAAATGTTTTCAAAAAGTGTATTTTATACCTCCGCACAGTGCCTGTATATAAATTCAATAACTAAAATAATAAAAGTTACTAAAATAAAAATTTTTTAAAAAAATATTGAGATTAGAGAGCAAGAAACTTTAAAAAATCCTAATGTCACAGAAAAACTTTTTTTTTGTGAAAAATTAAAATAGCATAATTTTTTACGATAGTATTTTCTAAAGTTATTGGAATTAAAATTAAAATTTTTTCTCAGAATTAAAAAACAATTCTTTATTTTGAAATTATTTAAAAATATTTTTCTCTTAGTATTATCCACAACCCAAGTTGTAACTAAGCTCTAAATTTGAGTAGCTCTAAATCTAACAGTCTGTCTTATTTAAAGATTTTATGAAATTTTAGTACTATTCATATCTCATCATACAGTTTGCAGATATATGTAGCTTACAAACACTATCCCGTTAAAAAAGCTCCCATTTTTTTTTGAATTTTTTCCTATTATGTTTATTGATTAAAAGCACTGTACTCAAATGTTTTTGAAGTAGTGTTCCACATTCTCGTACATTTTGTATAATGAATAACACTTTTATACAGTGTGAATTGAGATTAGTACCTAGAGGATCAACCAAATATAGACAGAAGATTCGTCTTTATATAGATGTCCTAGTCTTAAACCCAATGTGCAACTAAACAAATCGCTGTGAAAATGATAGCAGTAATTGTGACGATTTTCCAGTTTGTTTTTATTTCTCATCAAGAAACGAAATTAAGAAAACTCATTCACAACAAGCAATCATGTTACATCACAATATATAATCATTATTTGGATTCAGATTGTATCTTTCGATTACTGATAAGCCTATTTACAAATACAAACTGGTAATACTCGTTTCCGAATTAAATCGCTGCTAGAAATTTACCGTAATATTTTGCATTTTGATATGTCTGTATTTTTGTGTTACAGCATAATTCTTGCGTCGTAGCAATTCTTCAAGGGATCATAACAGCTTTTGAAACCATGCGTTTCTTTATAAAAGTGACTCATTTGTGTATGCCTGCTCTATAGTTAAGTTACTCAGAAACCTTTTCAGTTACCTTATAAAATAACTTTTTTTTCTTTTTATGATCTATATATTAGGATAGAATTTTTTATGTGTTTAGCAATTATTAGTTTTCAGATGGAAAAAAAAATCTTAGAAATGCTAGGAAATGGTTATAGAGGTGGAAAATCGAGGGATAGTATAAGGGAGCTTTCCCCTTATACTTTCCTTTTTTAACAAAATATTTATAAAAAAGGATTTTTTTGATAAAATATTTAAATAAAATATTTTATTAATATTAATTTCGCATTGCAAAATACACTTTAAAAATAACAACAAGAATTTCTTTTTCAAGTATGGCATTATTTTACTAAAAAAATTTAACTGATTTAACACTTTTAATAACATATTTCTGTATTAAAAGATATTTCTTACGTGTGATGTTCTCACAAATTACAAGTCTATAAAAAACACTTATAAATTTCAAATGAAGTTGGTGATCAAAATTTTACGTCTTTAATAGAAGTCAAATCCCTTCTGTTGATGTGATGTAGAAATTTTAAGAAAAGTGTAACTAATTCAGATGTCATCTGTCCCAAAACTGTACAATGCATTCTTAAATAGCTTTCACATGGCTTCAATAGAGAAAATTAATCTAACTTGAAGAAAATGGGATATGTGATAGACTAAAGCTAAACTACTGCATCTGTTGAAATAGAATGCCTTTTTTTTCCTTACTTCAAGAGTGGCTATCTCTTCCTAGATTACAGCTGTCTGAGTTTCAATTAAATGACAATAAAGCAATAATTAATACAAAGCAAGGTACCTTAATACTGTAATAAATAGTGATGAAATAAATTTTAATTCAATTAAACTTTCATTTTGAATTCACGTATGAGGCTGAAGTGTTTTGAACTCACATAACGTAAATTCTTCCGGAGTACAAAAATATGTAAGAATGAATTTATGTAAATACATGCTGTATTATTATGAACAAAAATATTCAGAAAAATATTCAGATCTGATTAGTAAATAATAAAGAGGAAATCTGCCATTATTTTCCTGAAATCAAGCATCCATTGACACTATTCACTCTTGTAATTAAAGTCATATTTTTAAAAAAGGGGAATTTTTAAAAACTTCTATAATAAATTTTTTTGCTCAAAATATTCTTTTTTAAAAATTTACTATACGCTATTAGGAGATAAATTAATATTTTGCAGTTGAGTACATTCATTTTAATCACCTATAATTTGAAAGGAAAAAAATGTTAAAAACAATTTTTTTCATTGAAGCGCTTTCTCTTTCTGTTTATCATTATACATTATGATATCATCTGATCTGTTTCTAAGAAATCAGATTTAGATTCATTAAAAATGCTGAATTTAATGCCGCTGCTAGTAAACAAATTTCGAGAAACTGCTTTTCTTTCACAATTTTTTAAACATTTTTTGTATGTATTGACATCTAAAATATTAATATTCAGGAAATTTTCCATATTTCACTCTCATCGAATTTAATATACTTCTGATAGCAATACAAATTATTACTTGATATCAACAAATTGACTTCTAACATGAAAGAATTATTACAATATTAGTTAGCATCATAATTAAATTATATTAATTAATAATAAGGGAATAAAACTGGTATAACCGAGAAGATTTTTAATTTTAAATTTTTAAAGTGGCATGAAAATTGTTTCTATATAATTATATGCTGTGAAATTATTAAGGGGATACTTAATCATGTCACTCAATTTTTCATTAAAAGTATCGTTAAAATTTTGAAATTCTTTTTTTTTTCTTTTGTTTCCCTATTGAATTTCCTATTTCGGTTCCCTATTGAAAATGATGATATTAAAACTATTTTACACAAAGTATATGCAGTTTAAAAGATTTTAAAATATTTACAATTAAAAATTAAAATTTATGAATTTCATCTGATTGCATTCAAACTATCTCGATATAGTGCATGGTTATATGAAATTGTAAATTAGCTTTAGAATTTCAGAAAGCATTCACTATATATTTTCAAGTAATATAGAAAAAAGCTGGTTGTATTTCAAAACCGATGAAAGGAACAATAGATAAATTTTTAAAAGGTTAAAATAAAATACTTAATATATTGACAGAACCACTTGAAAAATTTCGTTAATGGAATTTTCGATGACTTTTTAAGATATAAGAATATCAATCAAAAGAACTTTAAAAACGATGTACAATAATAAAGATACGGAATTTGTACTTAAAACTCTGGGAACCTATCAATATCAATCTTGCTATTTTCAACTTTTAAAATCGTTTTTTCCTAATATATTTCAGTTAATAAGAGAAATTAGCATTGAATAATTTTTGTTTAGTTTTCGTCAATAACTTTTTAAATTAATTATTTATACAATTTATATCTCGTCCTAAAGTGTAAACAGTTATTTTTTTGTGAAAGTATACCTAATCAATTACTTACAACTTTTCCTTTTAGGTTTATAAATTTTTCAGTAAACAATTTAAGTGTCTTTTTTAAAAATAGAACGATTATACGCCTATTATATTATTGCATCAGATTTCTCATTCGCAATTTTTTACTTTAAAAGTTATGAAAAAAATATTGCCTCCTTTGGACATGAATTCATTCCTACAATCATAGTACAAGATAAAATTTTTCCCGCTTTTATTTCATACTATGCGTTGATTTACTCGCATGGAAATCCAGTGCTATTAATTTTGCTACTATGCAATGATTCTTTCAATTTTTATAAATTTTCAAATCACTCTAATTAATGCATAAGGTTATTCTAGGTGCTAACGCGGAAAGAGAATTTGAGGAAAACAAGGCCTTACGATATTTTTTCATTCATGTATGCAAACACTAAAGAAAAATGATGTCACTTCAACCTATTGAAATGAAATTATCATATTATCATATGAAATTATCATATGAAGTTTTTGTTGTCGTTAAATTAATGCCGGGGAAGAAGAAAGAATCCCAAGGATTGCTAGAATTGTGCTAAAGAGATGTATTTAGAAACATGCCGAGGAGTCAAACATTACATGGGAGGGGGCGTATGACGTATCCTGTTTTTTTTTATATATATAATAAGAAACTGCAGAAAATCAAATTTTTCCATGCTAGAAGTATTAAATTTACAACTATGAAACTGCTTAAAATCTGAATCAATAAAAAAATCACTAAAGAACGGTTTATAGTGCCAGAATGGACTGTTTATTATCGACTTCATTTAATATTTACAATATGCTTCAAAATAATCCATGATACATCTATGCACTTAATAATTACATGTTGATGAATTGAGACTAGGACTTAAGTAAGCTAAATATTGGTCATGCATTTATTTTCAGATCGCGACTAACTACTCAGAATGGATGTTGATGTGATTTTTTTAATTGAAGAGAATAAAGCTAAATCTTGTATAAAGTATAGTTACTGAATATCTAAGCTGTTTAGCTCATTTTCATTTTCATTTAATTCTTTTTATTAAAAAAATCAACAATTGAGGTTTTAAAAATATTTATGAATTTACTTTATTTAAAGTCTGGTTAATATTTCATGAATTATTTATTTTTTCTAAACTTTTCTCTGATAAAAATGGAACATTGAAGTTTTCATTTTTCTTTAAATTATACTTGCAGGAAATTAATTTTTAGGATATATTTCTTATCTATAGTTGTCGAATATAGAATAATACTGTAGGATTATTTTTCAAAATTTTCGGCTGACCACTAAATTAGTGTTACAATTTTACCCTTGTTGCATAAAAAAAATATGTTAATTTCATTATAGATTCGAATTTTGGGTACTAAGCTTCAGGATTATTTGTGATTATTTCAGAGATAATTTTCTGCTTGAAATGATGAGAAATTATATTTGCTAAAGTTGTACTGCTATTTTAATTTAATATTTAAATTATTAATTGTTTATTTTCATTAAAGGAGTATTTCATTTTTTGACATAGTTTAAATTTCTAATTTTGATGATTTTATCACTTTTTCTATTATTTAATTAAGTATAGTTTTATCGCTTGAAAAATCAGCTGTTTTAAAATGTGACTTGTAAAATTATTTTTAGATGAAAACTACTGATTGGGGTGATCATGAACTTTCTTGCATCTAAGTATCCGATAACATCCTTGGAAAGATCAAAAAGCTATTTTTCTTCAAAAAATATTTTTTGCTTACGCAATAACTTAATCTATTTGTTTCTAAGGTCATCTTTTAGTTATGAAGGATTAACAGAAAATTACGTAATAGTTCATTAACTTTTATTGATAAGCAAAAGTGGAAATTGGTAACGATAAAATTAAGTTGTTATTTTACGCAAATGTCAACGATCTAAAGAGTTATCGATGAAAAAAAACCATAGTTAAATTTAAGATTTTAATAAAACAAAATTCCTGGAATACGGAAACTTTTAATGCATAATTTTTAATTATATTTAATAACGTAATGGTAATTTAAATCATTCTTCTTTGTAAAATACCTCAGATTTTTTATTAATACAGAAAAAAGTATCATTTTGGGGGGAAAATATTCGTGAGTAAACTAATATCTTCTTGTAAATTTAATATAATCTAAAGTCTAGTATTTTTTCATAAAAATATTGTATTAACTTACTTAATATATTCTAGAAATTCTGCGGTGTATTGCAGAAATACCAGATTAAGAAATTTTATATAATAAAAATTATGAGACCAACAAGTATTAAAAAAAACATATTGATTCCATTGCATAATCTCGTATAAAGTGTACTGAGAATTGAATTCCCAAATTATACCTACCTACTTTCACCTTGAAAATGGTATTGAAGAATAATTAATTAGAAGGAAAAAAGCATGCTTTAATGAAAAAAAATCACTTGCTGTATTATACTTGCCATTTTTAGTAATGAACGAAAAATTTCATTTATAAGCGGATTCTGATATTTTCTTGACACAGTCCATTTTGACAAGTGCATAACTTACATAACGCCATCCTGTGCCCTCGGAGCCCATAACGCTAAGTTATCTAACCAGTTGGATGAACACAAGATGGGAGAAAGAGAGAGAGAGAAAAAAAAAGAAAAATTTGTTAAAGGGGAAAAAAAGAGAGACGATACAGCATTCAGGGATTTCTAGAGAAAATGCCATCGGTGTCAAATCTTACACAAATCTGCTCATTTTTTTCTGAATTTATAACTGGATAGAAAGGACAAGAATACTGAAACAAATGGTGATTATGGGTTGAATTTTCAGGGCAATCAGATTACCAACTGAAAAGGGGGGGAATGGACAAATTTTATTGTGAACTTATGTATGAGGATTAAACAATCACTATAGAGTCAGAAATACGTAGCGTCCATCTGGGTCCTGGGGTCTTGACTTCCATCATGAGATCTGCTCTTTTGAAGGATTTTTTCAGTTATAATTTTGGTTGATTTTCTCAAGGGGAATACTGGTCTCAACTCTTGTATGTCTTGAAGAGGTCTTGGTATTTATGAATATGGCTTACTATGGAGTGTATTTTGCTGGGTGAAAGGGTATTTGATGCAACTCACCTGTACCATTCTTCTTCGAGACTTCTTTCTGGCTTTCTCATGTACCGTGTGAGAGAGTGAGTAGGCATTCTGTGGCATAATGAATTGGAGATCCTATTTCCCCACAGCTACAGCAAGGAGAGTTGGTTAGATGGGATCTGTATAGGTATGTCGGGAATGGACCGTGCCGAGTGAAGAAAAGGACATTCACTCTGTTTCAGTTGGCAGTGTAAAGAGAAACTTTCAGTATTATGTTATATGTGGAACGGCCTGTTTCGCCTTCTTCCCATTCCTTTTGAAATCTTGTCATCATATCGGTTTGGAGGATGTTCTTCAGATGAGATCTTGGAAGTTTCATTATATTCGGATCTTCATTGTGACAAGTACATGCGAACAGAATTCTTAGTCCGCAGGGAAAAGAAATATTTAATTTTTTTACGTTGACTTTTAATTAATTTCAAATTTTCTATTTATTTTCGCAGTTTGCTAATAGTTATACCTGATTTTTGCTTTTTGAACGAATTCTCCAGTTGGTTTCAGTGATTTACCATACATGATTTCTTTAATGTAGCACTTGATATCATCACGTAGAGGTGCTTGTATAACAGAGTTTGTAACGTTCCACTCGACTGAATATTAGCCCTAATGGCTTATGTTTTGTATTATCTTTCATTTTTTCCCCACTTCTTTATGGTTGGTCTGAAGTTATTTGCATTTTAATTTTACTTAAAATATCTAAACTTCTGGAAAGTTCTGATCTTATTTACGCTCTCTGTAAGTGATAAACTCACAGCAGGATAATTTAAAAGAACAGATCCAGTTTTCATAAAATACTTTTATGAACTGTTTCTATGGTAGTATTCTCTATCAGTGTTACTCCCACCCGGCAAGTAAAGCGACCGATTTACGTTAAGCAATACTTATTCTCATTAATGGTTGGTATGGTTGAATTTTATCGATATGGATTGTAGCAACACTTTTCATCAAGATTTTCAGATGAGTTAAATTCAGAATATGTGTGCCGAAACAATTTTATTTTTCTTATCGCTTCTGCAAATTTTAGCTCAATTTCTAACACCTTTTTTTATATTCTTCTAAATGACTCTTGATGTTACTTGTTTGTTAATATTCTGTTTTATGCCATTGAACCCCAGTGCTATGTAAAGTCCTCTCACTCAGGACAAGTTTATTTGAGAGTATGCGAGAAATTTTTGAAGAGACCATACCCATTGATTAAATATATTTGGCATGTTTATTTAAGTATAGTTTATGACAGTTTTATTGTTTTAGTTACTAAGTTTCTATGCATGTTCATTTTGATGATAACAAATACTTTTTATACATACATTATTGACGCTATAAAATTAAAACCGAATTTTAAAAATGAAATAAAACTATCAAACCTAAAATATTAAAGTATTATAAAGTTTGAAATTCAACATTTGAATCTTCTTAATTCTGAATTGGTCTCGAATTTGAAAAAAATGTGGATGAATTTTATTTTTGTATGCATGCGTGTGAGAATCCTTTTCTTATTAAACTCCCTTGTTGCTTAATACGCGGGTAAATATACAAAGTTCACAAATACCTCTGAGACCTACGAGTGTAACCTAACAAAATAAACGTAAAATTCTATAGCGATTTTCAATTTTTTAATTGTGTGCCCAAAGTAAAACACATTTTTTTTACAAAAAAAATCTATATAACTTTGTTTTTATGCTGAAACTATCTCTAACAAAGAAAAAAGAGGCGAGAATTTAAAGGTTCTTTTAGGGTAAAGGTTCTTTAGGTTAAATATTGAAAGTATTGCACGTAATCGAATGGATATCTACTATACTGTTTGATTTTAAATTATATAAATAAAGAAAAATTATAAAACTGAGAAATCATAAATATCTTTTATATTAAAAAAATATAAATAAAGATTGAAATGAAATCTGCTATGCATATTTCAATGTATCATATCAGGACATCATTTCTTGAATGGCCAAGCACCGCGTGCTCGTGCAACTCAAATTATATTTTCATTAATTTTAATGGTTTCATCGAATGAGTTCTTTTAATATTGAAAACCGTAAAAAAATTAGTCTCGCATTTATTGTTTAAAAAATATCACATTTCCTATTTATTTCATTTCGTATAATCACGCGCTCAAAATGACATTTTTCCAGGCTTTATTTGCGTATAAATTAGTTAGTATAAATTGTTGGGTATAAATTAATTTTTTTTAAATCAGAGCTTTTGTAAATGCAATGACAACACATTATTAAAAGCTGATATTTTTTGAGATGCTCGTGCAGATAATAAAATTTTTATTCTTCGTCTACGGATCTTTGTTGACACCAAAAACCTCCTCCCCAAAACAACATCATGTTCTGACATGATAATAAAATATTTTAATTTTGAGAAGAATTATATACAGTAAGACCCCGCTTAACGCGGGGGATACGTTCCATCAAAGTATAGCGTAATGCGAAACAGCGCTAAACGAGGCTATCTTTACATGTAAATATTGGGGTTAGAGGAAGATGGCTAGGAAATTGGTTAGGTATTAAATTTAAAAAGTATGTTTTTTTAATAAAAATAAAACCAAACATTTATTTCTTAAAGCCCAAATTAATACCACATTATTATTTCTTGCAAAAATAAAACAAAATATAAAAAACAAAACGAATATTCTTAAAAAAAAATTCTAAGTCAGTCATATTTAGTTAACCTTCCGCGTTTTCAGTGTTCTGCCTGTATTCTTTTCCAAAGCCAGCCTGTTTCATCAACATTAAAAACCAATTCTGGAGGATAGTTTCCTTCTTCAATTATTTTTTTAAAATATCGCTGGAAATTCAACCGCCGCTTTTGTATCACCACTTGCTGCTTCTCCTGTAATCTTTATCTTGTGAAGGTTATTTCGATGTTTAAATCTATTAAACCATCCTCGACCAGCAACGAAAGTTTCACTTTTGTCAATTGTCTCAGCCTGAATATAATTAAAAATTCTTCTAGCTTTTTCCATTACGATAGATTGACTTAATGGCATATTGCGGTCAATTTCATCGTCAATCCATGTAGACAGTCGTTTTTCCATTTCCTCTATGATATTATTTCTAGAACGGGTAATTCTAGTTGCAGAACTTGACGTAGTTGCAGTTGCCGATAACAGTATTTTTTCTTTATTCTTCATGATGGTCCTTATTGTTGAAGTTGGCAAATTCAATGAAGCACTAATTAGAGTTTGGCATTCACCAGAATCTAATCTTCTAATGACTTCCATTTTAGTTTTGAGTGAAATGCTTTTTCTTTCATTATCACCCATAGTAAAAAACTAAAGATCAAAATATTTGACACTGTAATATAATATTAAATATGTAAATTAATACCTACTTACAATAATGTCAACAAATGTTTCCACTAATAAAAATATGTCTGTACAATACCGAACCAAACAAGAAATACAAGTACACTCTTTCGGATATGTATTTGAAACCTATCGCTGCATAATATTTCGGGGAATCCCCGTATGCTGCGAGCGATTTCGTGGAATCCCCGGGTTGAAATAAAAGAGCGCTAAACCGAAACAGCGCTAAACGGAACAGCGTTAAGCGGGGTCTTACTGTATTTCGTAAAAAACAAATAAATAAGAATTGTCTAAGTTGAGAGGAAATTTTTCTCCTGAGAAAGTCGCTTGCTATAGATGTAGCCTCTTATTTTAAAACTCTGTTAAAATTTTGAAAATTTGAGAAGGCCCTAATTTAAAACCCGATGGTGTTAAAAATGATTTATTTTCATTGTTATTGGGTTGTTCGAAAAGTCATTTCGTTTTTTTTGGTGAAAATGAAAGACGATCCTCGTATAATGAATAATTATTTTATTAAATTATATATCGCCCATTCTGATCCAAAACCTTTTGCCATCTTTCTGGTAGAGGCATGATTCCACGCTCATAAAATTTTTGGTATTTGATGGCAAAAAATTAATCCAAGGTGATTTTTGACGTCTTCATTTGAGACTAAGGTTTTACCGTCCAAAAAATTTTGCATTGACCGGAACAAATAATAATCTGAAGGAACCAGATCTGGATAATATGGTGGAGTGGATTATTTTTGTGACATTTGAGGAGCGAATCACAGACTTCAATGCGACAACACAAATTTCTCTCCGTGAGGACATGGAGAACTCAAATATCGAGCTTCGAGGTTAAACCCAGGCCTTTCAGGTGGTCATAAACAGTTGAATTCAATAAATTTAAACTCTCACCGATCTCACGTGTTGTTGTTCGCCGGTTTGCATCAACTATTACCTTTATCGTGTCTTTATCAGCTTCAACCGGCCATCCGGAACGTGGTGCATTTTCGACATCAAAATTGCCGGATCGAAATTTTGTAAACCAGTTCTGACACTGTCGTATTGTCAACGCATCTTCTCCATACACATCGGTTAATTTCTTTCTGGCTTGAACAGCATTTTTACCTTTCCTACAGGAAAAAAGTGAAATATGACGAAATTGCAGCTTATTGCTTTCCCTATTTAAAAGGGCATATACCAAAAACTACTGCGCAAAATCAATTGAACGTTTTCACAAACAAGTATTGCTATATCACCTCTCAAAATATACAATGATTATACGTCTTAAGTGTGAAGTTGGAATAAAAAAATACAATTAAATCCTTTGTCGAGAAAAAACGAAATTACTTTTCGAACGACCCAATAGTTATACAGGGTGTCCGAGAAGTCTTTGACACATTTCAAAAATTCGGTAAGAAAAAAATAAACGAGATAGAAAGTAAAATTAAATTACATTTATTACCTCATATAGTAAAGTTTTTTTTTAAATGCAAAACTGGCCGGGAGATTGCGGTACTGAAACGTTAGAAAGAGTTATTTAGAAAATGGCTTCTCCAAGTGAGCGCGCGTTTTGTGTTATGTGGTTTTTCGAATCGAAATCTGTGACTCAAATTCAACGTAATTTCCGTACGAAATATAGGAAAAGACTCTCCATCTCGTAACAGCATTATTGCACGGAAAAATAAGTTTTTGGAAACTGGGAGTGTCCTTTGTCGACACAGAAGTGTCGTCGATAGAATTCATCAGTCATTTGCTCGTAGCCCCCGAAAATCAGGGGCCCACATCGAGGTATATCGATACGTTAAAAAAAAACTTCACTATTTGAGGTAATAAATGTAACTTAATTTTAATTTCTATCTCGTTTATTTTCTTTAAACCGAATTTTTGAAATGTGTCAAAGACTTCTCGGACACCCTGTATTAAGAAAGGCGCAATTTGTTTTCTTTTTATGTGTTATTAATTTCATTAACAAATACATTTCTGCTATTTTTTATCATGTCAGAACATGATTTTGTTTTTGGATTGAGATTTTTTGGCGTCAACAAAGATCCGTAGACGGAAAATAAACATTTTATTATCTGCACGAGCATCTCAAAAAAAATTAGCTTTTAATAACGAGTTGCCATCACATTTACAAAAACTCTGATTTTAAAAAAATTAATTTATACCGCAAATAAAACTTGGAAAAATGTCATTTTGAGCCCGTGATGTTATGAATGAAATAAATAGGAAATGCGATATTTTTTTAAACAATCAATGCGAGACAAAGTTTTTTGGATCGTTTGTGATAATAAAGTGACTCATTCAAATGAAACCATTAAAATGAATAAAAATATAATTTGACTTGCTCCAGCGCTTGATGTTTGGCCGTTCAAGAAATGATGTTCTGACATGATGCACTGACATATGCACAGCAGATTTCATTTTAACCTTTATTGTTGATCGCTGTTATTAGGATAAAGCGAGGAAAAAATAGTGTTGTAAAACTCTGTCACTAGATAGCGCTACAATACTAATTTGATGAAGCACTTCATTCGACGTACACACAAATTTATTTCTAATCAATCCATACGTTTACATTTATTCTTTCTTTATTGAATATTTGAATATGTGTGTAGAAATCAACTAAAATCAAAT
>JAOUZG010044845.1:74366-84778 GCA_026289955.1 Argiope argentata
CTGTCTAAAGGTATTTCAGAATATTAATAAAAATAAACTAATTTATTTTTCAGTTTGAAATAAAACTGTGCGTAAAATGTTAGATTATTAGATTAAAAACTGGCAATAATCTGGAAACAGGTAATTTTAATTTTATTATTTTCATTATAAATTTTACTACTCATGATATTTCTGTCATATTAAGGCATGTTGAGTTATTATCTTTTTTTTTACTTTCTCGTATATGAAATATAGAAAAAATATTGTAATCGTAAAAAAAAATACAATTTTTTAAAAAAAAAATCCGAGATTGTGATTTTGAAGAATTTTCCCGATAATTTTGTTTGTCCACATTGGGTTCTAAACATTCAATTTTGTATTATGCCTGTCTATTTGTTTAAACAAAAACAATTATAAAAAGCTTTGAGGTAAATAGAAAAAATTTGATAAATCTGTACACCAAATTTGTAGGTTTCTATCAAATTTCCAGCAAAATCCATTCCTAGGAAACCTTTCTGTCCAAGCTGTTCAAATAATAAATTAGCACACTAAGTAGGAAACGAAGAGAACGAGATGTATAGAATTCATTACACAGATTTAATATTTATTGAGTTGAGAATCATTAAATTTGGAAACAAATTCAAGAAGGTGGTGATCATATCAGTCTCTATTTTCAGAAGCTTGAAAAGCTATAACTCAAAAATGTATACTTTATACCAAATTTGGTATCTGCTTTTATGATTGCAACTGTAATTCGGTGGCAAATGTTGATTGAACATTTGTCACCAAAAACCATTGCTCATTGATTATTTCGTAAAAATGCATCTAAAATACAAATTTGGTTTTTGAAAACTATAAACTGCTTATTAGGGACTAATTGTCGAAAAATTTGCTAAGAATCATACGATAAATTCAATTAAAGTGCCCACTGACGCCCAAAAACATTGTCATTATTATTAATATATCATACAAGCAGACCCTAACTAAGACAGGGGCATACGAATCCTTTGCCACGGGCCCACACATCAGAGGAGGGCCCCAAATGAAATAGAAAGTTTATTTTATACTTCCTTCTATAATGAACCTTTTTTTAAAACAAAATATTATTTCATTACTAAAGTAGTAAAGCTGAGGGGGTCCTCCGAAGGAAGTTTTTGCCCAGGGCCCCAATTAGACCAAGTCGGGCCTTACATACAAAGCATTCTTTCCTAATTTAAAGGATAACACTTTATTAGAGATTATGTGCAAAAGTTTTGGGGAAACCACTTCTTGTAGTATAATACAAAAATTTATAATTGTGATGTTAGATTTTTGTGCAAATATTGTGTTCCAAATATTTCTAATTTTCTAATTTTTTTTTCATACGAATATAAAAGCGTAGTTACATGATCTAAAAGTATTTCTCATTAAGAATAATGTCATCTATAAAATGGCATTTCTCATTTAGTAAGAAGGATCTACAGATTTTAATTATTTATATTAAATAAATTAATAATTTACTAACATTTTACAGTTTTGATGCTATTTTTCTGCTAAAACAAAATATAGCACTAACTTCAATCGTTATTTTGATAAATATTGTCGAATATAATTTGTGTGTTTAAATGATATGATTTACGTTTAAAAAAACAATATTTTAAATGATCAAAATATGCTCTTATTTTGTTTTATTGCTTTTTTAATTCTATTTCATTGAATATAGGGATATATGAATTATTTCTAAGAATGCAAAAATTCTTATTAGTAGTAATATTTTTATAAATGTATTTTTATGTTCTGCATGTATAATTATCTTAGCAATTATTGGTTACTCAGTTTGATAAAAATCTTGTAAATATAAAAACAGTTTGATAGAAATTGATTGAAATTATTTAGAATTATTATTATTAGACCACATTTTTCTAATTTATAAGTATATATTGAAATTAAAAATTCTTTTCCATATCTTTTAAAGAAAAACAAATTTTTAGCAATCCATATAGTCTTAAATATGTCAGCCGGCAATTCTTACAATGCCGTGCCTTATTGTAATACCAGGTTATCCTTTGTTCATATATGTAGATTTTTATCTCCGCTTAGCGCAATTTTTCAAACTTCGAACTAACAGATACCTTGGCATGTAAACATTTTAATACGGAAAAAATAATTAGGATATAAAATTAGAATATTTATTCTTTAACGAGATAAATAAAATTTTAATTTCAGAAGCATATGAATAAATTATTTTGATTTTGTTAATTTTTCATTCTTTAAATTTTTTACATCTTAAATAATTATTCTTTCACTACAGTAGGATCTATATCCATTTAATTTGTCAGGTCTGCTGAAATGCATGTAAGTATGAGCGAGATTTGCATACCGAGACTAAACCTAGATTCTTTTTTAAAAAAAATAATGACTTTAATATTGGCTAATTTTTTAATTAAGCCTAAATTGTCTTTAAGTCTTAGACTAAAAGGTCAAATATCTAATTAAGTCTTAACGGAGAAGAACAGGGGCGAAGGGTTGAAATTTGAGTTCGGGATGAGATTTAGCATTATAATAGAGCATAATATAAAATTAGAATGTTCATTCATGAAAATATTAATATGCTATTTACTTTTATGCAAAGATAAATGTTTATTCTTTTGATACTTGAATTATAATTTAATGTTCAAAGGAAAATAATCAAAAATGTAACATTAATGGCAACAGATAATTTAATAATTATAATTTACTTGCATCATTTTCAAACAATTAAATTGCAAAGTCTTGGATTTAATAGTAATAAATTATCAGTTCTAACTCAACGAAGTTTATTTATATAAAAAAGGAAGGGTTTGAAGCGAGCAGCTGATATTTGTTAAATATGCAAGAAAATGTCTCACAACTGCAATAATCAAAAGAAATAGTTGAGAGCAGGTGTTAATTTATTGAATGCTCAGGCAAATGGTTCAAATTTTAATAATTATTTACATTCCTCGGACAAAGATAGAGAAAGTAAAGATTTTGATGCGTCTTATGTCGCTCTTTAACTAATTAAAAATAATATACATATATTTTGAAGTTTAAATGTCCGTGAATACAGCTACTGCATTTGGGCATTGAAGATGAAATCCCCTTAGAACCACTATACAGTAATAAAGGATCAAAATTGAGATTAAAAGATCCGTTGTTTATTATCACGGATTGTTAGCTGAAAATAATCTTATTGCATTGGAATCTTCAGCTTCAATTTTTAGAGAAGCAATTTTGGAGGAAAGAAATTTATCAAAATACTCTTTACATGCTGTCTGAAAAAATTATTGTGTGTGCTGGCGATCTTATTCATGCTATTGAAAGATGTGATTAAGAACCTTTTGAAAATAATGAAGATTATGCTTCATCAGAAGAGTATGATCCTGAAGAAGTAGTAGTTCTTTGGATTTTAAATTCAAATTCGTCACATTTTTTAGGACGTTGATGTATGCTATTGTTAGAATTAATAATTAATACCATTAATGTTGTATTTATTACTATTTTTTAAATATTAAATTACAGTTTAAGTATTAAAATAAAAAGTATTTATCCTTGCATAAAAATAAGTAGCACATCATTTAAAATTATCGGTAAATACATAATTAAATTTAAATAAATTTATTTATTTATTTGAAAAATGAATTTGTATTTATAATTTTTTCTTTTAAAATTTTAATTTCATTATTATATATTTCGATAGTAAATATTTGTAAATTTTTAATTGAATAAGGATAATTAAAAAAGAAAAACATTTCCTGCCAGGTCCGAACCCTGACCTAACTATATGAGACGATTACCTAGACAACAACGCCATTGGGATCGTATAGATGGAAGTCAAGTTATCAAAATGTATGATATACCAAAAGTTTGATGACTATTTTCTCGAAATTGATTGGCTATAGCGTTTTAATATTTTCACGAATGAAAATTGTAAATGTATGCTATTGTTATAATAAATCTCATCCCAAATTCAGATTTCAACCTAGTGTCTTCATCTTAAAGATTAATGTAACATTTATACAGAATTCTGCTTTATTATTAATATGACATTAAATTTCAAAAGTCTGACATTGTTATTTATTTGAGGATTATAGGATAACAAAAGGTTTTAAAATTAAAATATCAATAATCTTTTTTTAAAGTAAACATTATATTAATAATAATTATGAAAAAAAAGAGAAATTATACTGTTGGGAGAGGACACTTTTTTGGTCAATGCTGCTTAAAAATGATGTTACGGAAAATGGATTGAAAAGCAAAACTTTGGTAAATAATTAAGGTTCTCATGATTATTTATAGTAATACTAAGCATCGTTAAGCACATATCAGGCTTAAATATTTTTTAAAGGAAAGGAACGAATCCAGAATTTTATGTATTTGTTCTTGGTTCCGTAAAATATGTATTCCCTCGTTGCAGTGAATACGTATTCACTGTAATAGTACCTTTTAGGAAACTAACATTATTATGGATTGCTTACATACTTTTTTTATAGTGCAATGAGATTGTAAAAATTACGTTTCAGTCTACAAGTAACTGTTTTCATAAAATATATCTAAGTTTTATACTAGTATCTTCATAAAGTAGTTTCTAGTTCCCATATTAATTATATTAATTTATCTATGTCAATTTTGATCAATATTTAACCATACCAAATAATTTTGACGAGCACGTCTTATTAAAAAATGAAAACACTGTTTGAAATAATTTATGTTACGTTACTTACACAATGAACTAAATGTATTCTGTTTATTAGATATGCTTCCAAAATGGGGAAATTATTTGATTAATAAAACTACCGAAATCAATCCATTAATTTTGATTGGATGCTATAACAATTTTTAAATATTTGTCAAAAATGAAGAAATTATGAGCAGTCAAACGCTGAAAATGTATTTAAACGATATGATTTTTTTCTTATAAAAAATGTTGGAATCGGACGTAATTAACTTAGAAAGAATGACGATTTAGGTTTGAAAGTTATTTTAAACTTGTGAATAACAGCAAAATACTTTTTACCTTTTCTAACAATTCTAAGTAAATATAAACGTATTTATGTACTAATATAATTATAAATATATTAAAATGTCCCAAATTATATTATAAATATACTTATGTATTTATTTTAAGTTAGCTGCCGCAGCATTTGGTTGTATTTGATTGGCTTTCGATGTTAAATCATCTGCTTCTAATGTTATTTGGATTAATCACAAAATTATTATATTACTAGTACAATCATATGGGACATATATTTGTAAAATAATCGCTTTATCAACAGCCGGTTTTCCTTCACTTTCAGATGATTCATGCGAAAGATGAAATCATAGATTTCAAATGAAATTTTTTTTCATATTTTAAAGAAGTTGCTACATTTTATTTTTGAATCAATTCCTGCTTCAAGTCTTACAAATACATAACTTTCGTAGTGTTAAATAGCATAAGCATAAACATATTCTTTTCATCTACAATCTTTTAAATTGTGAATTTGAATTAATCATTAAGCAGAAAGACTTTTTTTTGAAAAACAACACTTTTATTTGTGAACAAAAACTCTAGCAGTATACACATCAGGAAAAAAACAAATAGGAACTAAATAAAAATGAAGAACAAATGATATTTGGCATGCAGGTGTTTTAATTTACAGATGTAGTTATGATATTATAAGTTATGAAAAATGATAAAAAAAAGCATGTTCAAACATCAAACAATGACATTTCATTAGCAAAACAGTTTTTTTTCCGGATGTGTATAAGAAAGAAAAATAAATGTATCAACTATTTACAACTTATTTCACTAGCATATGAAATCACAGCTTGGTTAAGCTTTTATTTTTCATAAAAATTGTATTTTCAATCGTATAACACTCGTATAGTACTATTTTGACAAACATTATCTGATGCTTATTAAAGGGCGAACCTTATTCTAAATTGTTCATCTGAACAGTTTTAAAAATTTGAATTCTATTGTCTCATTTCTTTCCCGGAATTCACCAACATCCACATGATTCTGTTATCATATCAGGTATTTTATGGTAAATGACAGAGGTTGAAGTGTTGGTGCTTGTGTTATTACTAGCTATATAAATCATATCCAGAGGTTTCAACTTAGTAGGACTGCAACACGGAGTCCACAAATCTTCTTTATTTTCCAGTGAAGTAGTTTTATTGTTTAGTATTGTACTCAAAATTCTGTGATAGTGGCTAGGGTAAGAATTAAGTTGGTAATTACATTTGCCATAGCACATATTTGCGTTAAAACCTAAAGGAGCTACTACCCAAGGCCAATCCAATTCCTTAAATGAGACATAGAAATCTACGAGACAACATGTGCAATTTTTGTTGGCATCGTTAAGAGTGCTTCTTCTTTTTCTCTCTGAGGCACCAGGATTCAAATTTGCAACAATAAATGGTTTTTGTTCTCCACATATTTGAGCGATTGGACCTAAAAAAAGAAAATCCCATATTAAAAAGAATACTGTGCATCGAATTATTTATTTAAATATTTATTTTAATTATAAGATTTTAATTACAAAAACATTTTCTTCTATTGATTGTTATGTAATTTTGAACTAATATCTTTTTTAGAATTAAATTATAAAATTTGAAATCAAAAATTATGGTTTAATTACAATATTCTGAGAAAAATTAAAAATCAAAATAGTGATCATTGTCATGAGAATTGAATCTAAAAATATATCGAGTATATATTATGCATTTCAGTTGATAAATTTTATGTGGTTAAATAAAAATTATTATTGCTACTTGATCAAATTATAAGGTGAACACGTTTAGAAAAATACAAAAATAATATATTTATTTTTTTACAAATATTTAGAGAAAAAAATTATAATTATGTAGTTAAAAGTGTCTAGAATGTCACCTTTGCCAATGATTTTTAGAAAATGTTAAAATATATTCCAAAAAAATATTAGTTCGTACTTTAAATGAAAAATAAATGATTGCTTTTAAACATATATAAAACGGAAACCGAAACAATATAGTAATACTTATTAATCTTCACAAAACTCAGACTTCTGAGTCTTACAGAAAATTTTAGTACAATTTGAATTAAAATTCAAACTGCGAGAATGCTTTAATAAAATAATCACGATAATTTTTTGTTTATGTGAATAAAATACTCAAAAAATTATTCAATTCTATTGTAGCTAAATTGAAATTTCTATGATTCAGAAGTGCATTAACAAGCCACAGTATCAAATAACTGATCAACAATTATTGTGCTATTAAAACTATTTCCAAAAATTAAAACTTTTAAAATTTTGCTATTTGAATATAAAAAGTTAATAGCAGAAAAGTATTAACTTCTTCTATATCTAAATTCGATTATTTTTGAAAATTTTGATAGAAACAAAGAGAAATGAAATCTTGTAATTGTAAAATTTCATAAAATGAAGTTTGAAAAGTGAAGAAATACATTATCCTTCGATGAGAAATTGTGAAAAGTGAAGAGCTTCATAAAAATTGCAATATCCACAGCAGAAAGTTTCCTTGATATTTTGATACAAGATTTTAAAATTTTAACTTAAATTCATGGTCACGCTGCTAATCACCAATGGAAAGACGGCATTTTGAAATTAGTTGTCAAGGTGAAAAACAAGTCAGAATAGACATGGCTTGGACTAGATCAAGCATCCTTAAATCTTGCCGACTGTTCAAATCTGTTATGCCATTTGAATTAGACTATCGATTAATGCGGGTAGGGAGGAAGAGTCTTATGGCTTACGCTAGCAAAGCACTCACAAGGGAGATTTTTACTAAGCTGGTATGAAATTTTCTTGACTGGCCTAAAACGAATGGGCTAAAAAACTGCAAGGAGTTGGAATATCACCTTCCCATTAGCTTAGCGTGCAATGATCTTGCCTTATAACGTTGCACAGAACCATATCTCAAATAATTTTTTAACTGAAAGGGGTTTGCTACACTTATAAAATCAATATGAGAACTTGAGATAAATATAAAATATATAGATTCAAACATAATTTTTTTCATTTTATAACTTCAAATCTATCTTGTATTCAGCAAACTTTGTACGCGAAGATCTTGTCTAGTGTTAAATATGATTTCTCTACGTTATATTTGTTTATATAATATAGATAATATCCAAAAATAATTAACTTTAATTTTTAGCTGTAATATCGCTTTTTTAAAATAAAAATTTTTAAATAAAAATTTAATCTCAAATCCTTCTGTATTATTTTAATCTCAAAATAAAGAAAAATTTCGCAATATACAATTGCGAACTAAATAAAAACACATTCATTTTAGATATAAATAATTATAATTTCACATCAAAATAAAATTTATCTGTTTTTTACATAACAAAATAAATAAATAAGATTTAATAAATATAAATCTATTATATAAATTTAAAAAAAATATAAATCTCTTATAATATTCTTACATTTTGAATGAGAGATAAGCATATTTACTTCTCAAATAAAAATATTAATAGAAGAAATAAAAATATTTACTTCTGAATGAGATATAAAACATTTGCTTAGTAATGTAGATGATTACATTATGTACTCATAATAATTTCGTATGAAGTTCTAGTACATGAATTAATTATTAATTTTGCATTCAAATAAATATAAATAGTTATTTTACTTATTTTAAATATAGTTAAGAATACATTTATTTTCATAGTTAGCTTTTTATTTATATTTTGGAAGTGTTCCTCTTCCAAAAATCATTTTGTTGATTTTATCTTTGAACGTGTTTATATTCTTTAAAAGTTATTTCTACATAAATTTCTTTCAAATCTTAGACAATGATAGAAATTTTGAAGTTTTATTTATAATTATTTGCAGTTATTTTGGATTATCTTAATTCCTCATTGGATTTATTCATCATCTTTAGTTCTTTTGAGAAATGTTTGTGTTTATCATTTAAATTAAAATAGCTTATGCTCTTGCTATCGAAAAAAGAAGGTCGTTTATAATTTTCGAAGATTCTAAAACTTGTTTGCGCACTGATGTTCATGCTCTTATCAGTAAGGAATATAAATAATCTTATATGTCCTTCTAAGACAGTGCCCATGGCTCTGATAAAGATTTAAAAAGAAACTTCCGAAAGTATTTAGCGACCGTGTCGAAGTATGTTTACTAGAAATGAAACTGTGATTCTTTTCTCTATAGTCGATAGCGAAAATTTTAGCATTTTAATCGTTATATGTTTACAAAATTGTTAAAACTAACGAAACATTATATAGAGTAAAAAAGGGAAGAAGCTTAGTCATATTTTGTCATATTTACCTTGTAATTACATTGTATAAAATTACCTTGTAAATGAGACATTTTTAGTATATTAAATTTGAAAATAATTTTTCCAGACCAGGGTTTCTCATTGCATTATAATTTATCTCTCAATTTTTCGTAATATATTTGAACATTCTCTTCAAATAAATTTTGAACTTTTAAACAATGAATTTCGAAATTGTTTTTGTGTCACGTATATGTCATTAAAGAGTGTCATTTTAACAAAATGCATTGCATTTTATCTTAACCCTTTGCGGTCCGCTGTCAAGAACGACTCGACATTCAAGACTGTGCATCATTTTGATGTTTTAGTTATTTAATTTTCAAATTTAATTGTTAAAAACGCCTACATAATGGTTAAGAGATGTAGATTAATTTTTCAAAGAAATTCGACTAAAAAGAATTATAAATATTTATTTTTCATAGCAATAAACAAATTTTTGTATTAGGTGAATAATTTTGCATCTAATTATTTTTCGGACTGCAAAGGATTAATATTTAATTCTTTATGTCTTTTTGTGTTTTTGCTTTCACGATATCCTTTTCTATTTTAGTTTCTCTCCTAAAGAGTTTGCCAAACAGATTAAAATTCGTAATTTGTAGAAATGATAATTCTTAAACAATTATAATATTTGATATATTCTGGGCCTTGAAATTAAGTATATACTTCGAAAGTTGAAATATTTTATGACTAAACAACTAAAGCTTACTTTGAACTAATCGAAAATTCCAAAATTATCGGTACTATTGTCCTGTTTCCCCCGCTATGTGAATAAAAAATTGTTTTTTTACTTACTTTTATTCATAAACGTAATGATTATTAGTCATCAATATTAGTTATTTAGTCATCAATTTTCATACTTAATAGTCATTTTTTTCATAATTAAAGAACATGTACTCTTAATTATGTTCATTTAATATGCCTGTCATTCATATTGCCTCTTAATAACCTTGTTGGTTATAATGGCACTTGCCATTAATTTTAATTTTTGTTAATTTTTGTGTAATAATATTTTAATAAGGTACCCTATATAAGTGCATGGGTATTTGTGGCAAATATGGTTGTTAAAAATTAAACAGTCTTGGCTATATAAAACACACGCACGCACGCATGCACACACACACACACACACACACACACACACACACACACACACACAC
>JAOUZG010044845.1:84788-121063 GCA_026289955.1 Argiope argentata
CACACACACACACACACACACACACACACACACACACACACACACACCATTATTAATATGAATAAAAAATCTAAAATTTAAAAGTAAGGAAAATACATAGTTGCATTAGGTACATATACACTGGCCTCCAAAGCACAAGCAGTCTTCTGTGTCTAATTTGAGAATAAGTGAACATAGAAATATGAAATTTTGAAGAAATATGTACTAAAATGTGTACTGGTTCTTTAATGAATGCATATTAGAAATTTTCTTAAATTCACCACAAGTATAATGTTCAACAACAACAACAAAATTGCAGTTTTAACAGAGTACCCTATTCTTGAAGAAAATAACATCACATATCCTTTAGAAAAATGTAACAAAAACATTACAAAACCGGGTCCTAATAAGGAATGGGTTCAGCCATAGCTGCAAAGTATTCGCAGCATCGAGTTTCCGTACTGTGAATTCAACTGTTGGACACCGAAATGAGGAGTGAAAACCAGATACAATCATTGTTCCAGCTCTTCTAACGACTCTGGAGGAGGACTTAAGAAAACAACTTATCTGCTAAAGTAGCGCTAAAGATTTCCCTTCGGATTCAAGTTTCAGTCATCAAGCTGACCATTCCATGCGGCCGAACCCTGAACCTCAAGATAGTCCTCAGTAAATCAAGGTTGGAGCTACCACGGATTGCTATCCATTAAATGATAATCATATGGGTGGACATATGAATCAAGGATCTCGTCTTGATATCTCAAAACGTACAAAGTACAATACAGTCTTCCTATCGTTTTTTAAAAAATATGCTAAGTTGTCCATCCACTCACCTTCCTAAATTGCGCCAATTAATTCATTCAAACTAAATTAATTTGTTATTTAATTGAATTAATTTGTTCTAGCATTCAATGTGTAATACGTAGGCACTTCTGAATATAGCTCATTTTCAAAAATATTCAAATGTCTTATTTCGACATAGCATTGTAGCCAATTCATGATATTTGTTGTACATTTGCAGTTGTGAAATAAACGCGCCCATTTTCTAAATGCACTGCTGAGTGAGCAATAGCTAGACTTCGTTTTTTATGGGAGATGAAAGAATTGGCCATATAGCTTCGTTGCTGCTTATGCATATTCTAACCTAATACTATGTGGTTACATCAGTATGTGTGATGGAACACATACTGGACGTATTCCTATCACTTCTTTTTTTATTATGAGCCTAATATTGCCATTATCCTAGTTATTAAAAATGCATTTGATTGATTAAACGCTTTGTATGTTTTTGGTAGTAAAGGCGGATATGGAATAAATCTATTTCTGTGCCATCATTTCGCATTTATATGAATACTAATATATTGCCATCGTTTGCTGATCTTTTTCTGTATAAAGTATATCCGTAGTTTCCTGTAATTGTGTTGGATACTAATGCCCGAGGGTATCTCTTAGAGCATTTCCCATTTCCCATGCATTGTCAATTTGGAATCAGCGTGTTCAAGGTCCATGTATCATATTTTTTGGCACAACTTCAAGCAAATCAATCCTTATTGATGTAGGAATCAAATATTTCTGGGCATATAACATCGTCGATTTCGTCAGAAGTGATTTTGTTATAGATTCATATTAATATATATGCGTTTAGCAGTCCTTTTATTTATCCATTTTGCCATTCCGCTGAATACATGAAATGAAGGCTACGATAAAATACATCGTTCAATTTTAATGACACACCATACAATTAAATCGAAGTTAAAATAAATAGAAATTTAAGAAAATTAAATTTAATAAAGTAATCGGAATTATTGAAATGAAATCTTAAAATCTTCAGTTAATGTATACTGCTTTTACCTCCAATAAATGTCGATGTTTTTATTAAAAAAGCATGTTTTTATCTGTTACAGGTGTGACATTTATGTGATAGGTATACAAAAATATGCGTGTATTTGAATGCAACATTGTGTCCAAATATCCAGTTATATGATTTATATAAAGGTTTCTGAGATACGCGATTCAATAACACAGCATTAAGATTTTTATAGTATGTATAGATATAAAGCAATTTCTTACGTAATTTTTTTTAATATTTTAAAATGAAATTTAATTCTACGTAATCAAAAGAAAAAAAAATATTCTCACCAGATATCTCTACTGAGCAAAATAAGGATTCGCTTCTGGGCTCCATGAAAAATTTATAGGGAAGTTCAAATATAGACCATCCTTTTTCGGTTTTTACTTCGTTGAGTTTTTCCTGGTGTTCACATTCTTGCTCTTCTTCCGCCGCTGTAGAAAAAAGGCAAACCGACACTTCTATGGGCATGGATTTTTCCTTCTTTTGGATCCAAAGATGCATCGATGACATAGGTTTGCTGTCCGGTGACAATTTAAACTCGTATCTTTCACAAGAAGTTTCATTCCGACAGGTGACATTATCTGAAATGGCATTACAAAGATTATGTTACTTAAGTATGCGTATGCAAATTGAATTTCCACTTATACTATACCTAAATAGAGCTTTTTCGTAAATTGAATGACAAAATTCCAGAAGTATTATGCTGTCTATAACCAAAATCTGCATAATACATCGTAATTTCAAGAAAAAAAGAAGAATATTTGAATAATTTAAATTATTAGAAAACTGAGGCTTAAGATAAAAGTAAATCTAAGTTATTATAAATATTACGATGTTCAAAAAGTTCTGGAAATTTTTAAATCCTTTTTAGCTATCTGAAACCCAAAAGTAGTCACAACTTAGCTCTTACTGCTGAATTGGATGCAGTTAATTATAAAAATTTTCAATGTAAATTGATTATAGGCAGTTAAAACTTCTTGTCGTGCGAAATAATAAGTCGCGGATTCCCCATCAAGATAAAAGAGTATTTCACACATATCTTCTGATGCCTAAATACATATTAAATATTCTATTTCGTGCACCATATGGTATTTTTCTGGAATGAAATATTTTTTAAGACGCAACAATTCAGATTTCAAAGAATTGCGACGAAAACCAATTAAAATGTGAACAAAAGTGGCTTGCAATCCGTTTTACACTTGCTTGCGAACAACGATAATATATAATTGCGGAGGATGATCAAATAGAAAAAAAATATCAAATAAATAGGCTATATCTATATTCATTCTTCTGTAATAATATGAGATTTGAACTTTTTGAACACATTAGAATATGAGAGCATTATGCATTAATAAAATACAATTGTACAAAAAATTCTTTTAAATCTTTTTGTGGCTACATTGTATTTTATTTTATAATTAATGCTGGATTATCTAAGCATATTACATACACCCTCTTCATAGAATGTTAGAAATTAATGATAATTTATATGATGCAACAATCATTTGATAAATAGTACTAATCCAGCTAATCTCATATTGGTAAGAGCTTAAGAAAATCTTTCTATTTTTTCCTCCTATTGAATTTTGAACAACACGTTTGATATGCATTTTATGACTTAATGGGCCCCATTTTTTGATTTTGTGAATGCAATTTCAAATTATAAAATCCAAATAATATTAAAACTATGAAATACTTATTCTAAAGAAATTGTTATAATGAAAAAGAATAATTGGAATAATAGCTTAAATATTTTTATAACTAGTCACCTCAGAAGACCATTTTATTATATTTGATTTCAGATAAATAATAGATAGATATAACATTAGATATAACATTATGACAATGACTCTGCCAAATTGTCTGCCATTAAATTCACCAGACAATCAGTAAAACAATTAAAATAAATTTTAATCATTTTACTAAATTCTATTTATTGTGTACATGAGTCTTTCGAATACCAGTTTCAAGAGTCACGGTCCCTCTTAAGATCAAGTCTTAAGATAGTCAGGAAAGCTAATAAAGAACGTAAATGTCCGGTTCATCTAATTTAGGATTTTCTTGGCTCAGCAACTTCACTTTTTCATTTGTCTTGTCATTTATATAGATATTAGATAGAGTAATTTTTATTTAGCTTTCAAAAAAAAATCACGAGAGTAAATATTTGATGATACAATGTGATCTATTATTGGAAATTGAACAAAAATTTTTTATTGTGACTATAATTCAGTAAGAATTCTCACTGTAATTAAATAGGTATCACTTAAAAGACAATTTTAAAAATTTTGAACTGGTGTAAAATTGATTTTTGTGCAATAATATTTTCAGAAATTTTCGTGGAACATCTTCAAACTTAACTTAAATTTTAATTAACTAAAATTCCAATAAAATTTTAAAAAACTATTCAGTATGCAGATTACCATCCTGCAAAATATATCTGTAGAAAGTATGAAGCCCTCAATTTGTAGAATGAGAATATATATTCACAAGAACTCTAATTTTTATTATTAGTAGTTTATTATTAGAGTTTAAATTACTTAATATGCGATGCTTTTAAATCAAGACAACTAATGTAAAATAGCTTAAATCAAAATGAAAAACTTAAAAAAAAAAGATATTTTTTTAGAGAATGAGATTATCTATTTTCATATCATCATATAATTGACTTATGTATACATATATATGTGTGGGTAGGAATATGTAAAGAAATGATTTTTCACGTTTAACTTATTACTTAATTATTTAATTTATGATATATAACATTCTAAATTCATTTTTTAATTATTCACACCTATTTTCATTGTATCAATGTTTTCAATTTTTTCAGTCAGATTGTGTAAAAATTTTGAAATATATCCTTTATTTTTTTAAATTCTAATACGAAGGATTTTAAAATTAAAAAAAAGCAACAATATTTGATATCGTGCAATAATTACTTTATAGCCCTGGACATTTTTCTCTTCAAACATTTTTGAAATCATTAGTAAATTTGTTCGAGGTCAAAGGAATAGCAGTTGTGTATAATTTTTATTAAGCTTAACAGTGTTTTAAATTTAACTGAAATTGAATGTAAATTATAAGCTAACTTATCTATAGAGCAGTGCATTTATTCTTGTCTAAACTTCCAAGCGACTTAACTTTTGCCTTCTCAAAATATTCTCTTCATTTTACTAAATGCATGTATATCTTATCTAATCTTTTTACGATTAACTGTAAGGCTGGGATTAATTGCATAGGATATTGGTTGTGTTTAAATTCAATTAAATCTCTTATGCATAATTTTATATTCATGATATGATGTTATAGAAACTAAAGTCATATTATTTTAATAGTCTTAAATTTGTTCTGATCATTGCATGCATGAATCTTCTTAATGGAGTCAAATTCCATGATATGATAGTTGATTAAAATCATTACTCTGTAGGTAACCTTAAACATTACTGTGTAGGTTATTGCTTGTTGTCTTTTGAAATATTGTAACTTTGATGCTATGTGAACTTAGCTTCATTTAACCTATTCAGATAATAAATACTATCTTTCGTAGTTTTCAATAATCGAAAAAAATCATACGATCAAACATTTTTATGGAAAAATTGAAACAGTTTCTGTTCCATTACGATTGTATGAATATTATTTAAAATTATAAACATAAAATATTTTTAAGAAACTATCAAAATTTAGAAAAAAACTTTATAAGACAAAACATTGAGAAGTCAATCTTTAAAATTTTAAAAGGGGCTGAAAATAATTTTTGAACCATTATGTTTTTATACGTTATCAGAAAATAACCCAAAATCCCATTTATTTTTTATTAAGTGAAATTCTAATACATTATTTTTAATTGTTTCCAGCTGATTTTTTAATGAAATTCATTTATGCCTATTGGTAACTCTAATTCAAAGAGTTGTAGAATATGAACAGACACACACTAATGCATTCTTATTGTCCTAACATTATTAGGAAAATATTTTATTACATTACGCGTTATGAAAATAAATTCCCTATTCTTCGACTTTGTATAAGTATAAATGTATGACTTAATGAATCGTACGATGTTAAATCATATATGCGCCATTAGTATACGTTAATTTCCAAATCATCGCCTTTTCCAAACATTTCAATCAACCTCTTCATCATTGGTAGAGAAGGAGCGGACAGTCAGCTGATTTTGAGGTCAAGTACTTAATACTCCTTGTTAATTGATTCATTCATTTATTATTTTTTTAAAATTTTGTTAAAGTAATGCGTCAGTGCATGGCGTTTCTTAGATACTCAATAGATTGTAACTTAGCAATTAGAAGAGCACTTAACATGATTACTATCAGAATTTGGTATTGTGAAAGCGAAAAAATTAATACGTTCCCTGCATATTAAAAATATATTATTTAATGTGAAACAATTAATAAAATTTTTAAATGCGATTGCTTTAATATTATAAATAAATACATAATTCAAATAATTAATTTTTTTCTCATTTTTACTACTTTTTTTAATTGATATATATTTTAAAAAACCGTAAAATAAACATAATTTGAATTGATTTCATTAAAATTATATTTATTTTAAAACTTTTATTATCATGTGAGAACAATTTTAGTACTCATCGAAAGGGCAAAATTTTTAACAAGATAATGAATTAAAAAAATTTTTCTGAATGCACCTCTAATTCATAATAAAGTTTTAAAATGTTATATAAGAAGTAAAAACATTAGAAAAATGATTCCACTTTTAATAGAAATTAATATATTTAATTTGAAAAATATTTATGTTGTGATGGAAATTAACTAAAAATACTCTTCGTGCAATCTTTGAAAATGATTTATCCAAATTAACTTAAGAACGCTTATTATTTTTGTTGTTTTTTATCTCTGTTTTAAAAATTTCAACGCTCTTCAACGGCAGATTCAATTTTCATAACACTTGACTACTATATCTTGGAATATATCAGCTCATTCACAGAGATTATCAACTATATTTAGACAGTTAAGACATTTCTGATGATTAAATGTAATCAAATTTTTATGTAAAACATGTATTTGAAAGATTATCAATTCTAAACATTATTTTAAGTATGAGCAAACTTCCTTAAGTCTTTGTCATTAAAATCAGATAATTGATAAGTTTTTTTTTATTCAAACTAATTTAATTCAAAAAGCATTCCAGTCGTTCTCGATAAGGTGCAGACGGTTTTATAGATTAGTTAAAAACAATGTCAGTGGGTTATTATGTTGTTAAATATTTTCAAAAGCATTTCATGAGTTTGAATTGACTTCATTGAAAAAAGCCGATATTGTAATCATTTCTTAATCACAGGATAAAATACAATCAATTCTTGTTCCAATACAGGCGTAAGACTGAATGTACAAATTTCCTTTCAGAATTAAAAACATCTCGTTTCAAAAAAAAAAACCCATGATATTTCAATTTAAAATAGCGTACAGTTCAATATTAGTAAATATTTTTATTTATTTTTCTTTTTATTATTTTTTGTTGAGTGTTTGTGACGTTAAGCGAATTAAATCTATTCATGATAGTTTTCAAAATTCTTTTCAAGTGTTTAAAAACATTGTAATGATCAATTTAGCTATTGTAAGGTATTCAAAGGAATTTATATTATTTATTATATTGAATTATATTTTATAAATTATATTCATATCATATTTTTAAAAATGGAAAACTCTGTCATCTACTTATGTTAAGAAAGAAGATTTAAATGGTAAAATTTTGGCATACATTAAAAAAATTAAAATTTTAATTTCTTTTTGCAAGTATTCAACTGTTATCGAATTAATTATATTCGAATCTTATATTAACATTCTAATGATGATAGATGTTATTTAATATAGTTAATTATTAAGGATTAAGAAATAAGTTTAAATTTCAAAAGCTGCAACCTTAACTAAATATTACCTAAACGATAAAAAACTTTTTAACACTGATTCGAATAATATTAATTTAAATGCTTTTTTAAATAATTATTTTTCCAATAGTATTAGACTATAACAAAAAATCAATATATTCTTGATACGAAGGCATTTAAATCTTTTCAATCGGCGGTATAATCTTATTAACAGCTTTCACTAATTTTTGATAAAAATAAAAATTAACTTCTAAATATTAGAGTAATTTTTTTATAAAAGACATCTATTTTCAGATATAAATTGTCGTCATATTTCTTCTGGACACTAATGTGAATTCACAGTTTTTTTCCAACTTAACAGCATGGAGGTACTTACTACAGAGAAGTCCATTTTGTTTTGTTTGTTAATGAAACTATGCATCTTACTTTTCTGAAAGAGTAAACTTTTTAATATTCTTAGAAATATAATCATGATAATTCATATATGGATTAACAATGTAAAATAACAGTTATGTTAAAACTATTTCAAAATATTTTCTGTTTTAATGTTATATGAGGACACACTTCATAATTTTAAACCATTGCCATATCTGAAAGGGCCTAATCTCTCCAAATTTTCTTCGTCGTTAAAAGTTCTGAAACTTTATTGATCATAATTTAAAATTTAAGACATAATTCAAATTGTCATCTTTAACAAAGGTTATCTAATGTGTAACTATCCAAGGAATCAATTTAAAAGTGATATAAACATTCGAAGTGCCGTTTGGAATAAATTACTATACATTAATTGTATAGTTTATGTAACACTTCTTGAAACTGAACAATATGAGCAAAATGTCAATTTTAGCAATGCATCTGATTTAAATTTCGAACTTTTCATACAGCGAAATTTTTTTTATTTCATCTTCTATGGAAGTTAGTTTACATTGTATGTGTTAATTCCATCGTGGATGATGCCCGAAGAAAAGTCTTAACTTGAAATGCCATGTATTTTTAACCTAAAATTTTTATTGGTTAGCATATTATCCATAAATCGTGTCATGAATAATTAAAAATTATCAAAAACGCTCTATTGGGCTGAATTTAGAATTAATAATTTTGTTATATAGTTATTTCTTGGTTAACTGCGCATATTAAGGAGAATTTTCTAAAATTTTAAATAGATTTTTTGATTAATCAATTTCACTAGAATGCCTTATCTCAATAATTTAATAATTAGTTATTGTTAAAAGTAATTTCATTTTCTTAATTTTTTCTCTATTTTTTATAAATTTAATAATATTTAAAAACTAATCAATGAAGATGCTAAAATTAAACTTATTAAAATAAACTTATTAAATAAATAAGTTTTCAAAAAATTTGTGAAAAAAAATTTATTATTGTAGGAATTAATCCACAAATCTTATAAGTAAATGCCCCGTAATTCATCTTGATATTTTCAGAATGAACTTAAATATGTAAATAAAAATAAAAAAGTAAGTAAAGAAGTAATAATGATAGCGTGATACTACCAGAGACATCTAAACCACTTATTTATAAAAATTAAATTACTAGAGAAAATCCACCAATGACATTGAAGTTCGAGAATAAAAAATAAAATATGAAGAAAAAGATGGAGATGGAGGTTTCTTTAACTTCCATCAAAATTCTATAAATTCGAATTATTATTAAAAAATTGCTCTTAGTAAAACCCTGTTTATTTTCTAAATTATAATTTAAAACCCCTTCTCCTTAGTTTACTGATCAGTTTTTTTCCTTCTGCCCGACAAAAGTCGAATTAAGTTATGTAAGGTACTGTAGACATTGGAAATAAAGGACCCCTCTCGCCATTTCCCATGGTAAAATATCTGATTCATCGTTTTATGTGTAAAAAAACATATAAAAACTTTATCTACATTAGAGCATGGCTGAAATGAAACATCCGCTTGATATATAAACTTCAAATCCATATATTTCATTACAAATTCAGTATTCAAACTTATTAGTGAAGTAAAATGAAACTCCAAAGAAAGAAAAATCTAAGAAAAATCAAAGAAGAAAATCTAAATTTGCTCCTAAATGTTTTAAAAGCATATCAGTTTATGAAAACACGTGGATGGGTATTTAAAATGAAGTAATTCATGATTTATCTTTCTGGCGCACTACGATAATTGTATCATTATACCACCCTGACATCATATCTGATAGTGCCCTCACAACGTTATCAGGATCAGAATATACTAGATGAAACCAAAGAAGTACTAAACGGCTTATATAAACTTTATTAACCGAATTTTAAATTCACAAAAGTGATTGTTCAAGTAACCCTGAAAAAGGCGAATATTTTATCTTTAATATCTCATATATATTTTTTAAAATTAGGATATCATTTTTATTGTAATGTGTTGGTTCACCCAACATTGTTAGAAATACTGTCTGTCCATAAGGAGATCTCTGGCCGACAGTCGTCTATGTTTACGGCGGTCGTTATAGAAACAGGTTACTGCAGGAAGAGTCCATTTCGTAGAGGTAGAAATTCATTCAATTTTCTTACGTTGGCGCGTTTAGCGCCTAATTGGCGGTGTTGTTATATTGCCTTTAATTTTTGAAAGCAAATTCGAAAAATAATTCACTGGGCTGAAAATCATTTGCGTACTTGGAATTTTGAAAAAATATATTATTCCTGTTAGAATAATATAGAAATTCCTTTCTGACTAGTACAGAAAGAACAGAGTAAATCAAATAGAAAAACTGAATAATTATTTATATATCTAACGACTGCACAAGAAGAAAAAAAAATTAAGTAGAATCCAGCATGACAAAAAATTAATTTTCATTTTATTTTTTTAAAATTTATGTAACTTTTTAAGATCAAATTCTCCGCAGCAAACGCGAAGTAATCTGTCTAACTCAACACAAAAATAATAACATAATAATCGTAATTATTTCATAATTTTTATAAACGGTTGCTTTTATTCTGTTACATACAAAAAAAATATCCATTGTTAAATATGCTTAAAACCTCTCCAAAAAGTTTTTTTAATAAATAAATATATTTATTTATTTTTGATATATATGCTATTTTTCGAAACTCAAAATTAACAATTACATTTTATCAAATAAGAAAAATAAAAGCTATAAGATAAATAAAATTTTCAAAGGTTTTTTTAAACGAAACTTGAAAAAATAAGGATAATCAAAAGTATGTTAAGTTGAAACTTTTGATTATCGAGATATCGAATAACAGAAAACAAGAACACATTAATGAAAAAATAGAAAATAACAAAAAAGAATCAAATAAATTTCGTAGCATCAGGAAATAAACTAAATAAAGTTCTATATCTTCTATAACTTATGATTAAACTAATTGAAATGAAACAAAAAAAGCAATTTTAAAATTCACTTTTTATTTATAAAACACATTAATTATTATTAAAAGAGTGCAAAACTAGCAGAGATCGAGTAACAGTTGTGTACTTTCAATTTAAAGAATTAGAAATCACTGTCACAAGATTCCGTTTCTTCTGAATCGGAATCCGATTCAGTACTCCCAATCTGAAATACTAGTTCATCCACTAGTTCTTCTAAAATCCCATCTTTTTCCCAATACGAATTTTCAGCAAGTTACAAGCATAATTCTATAACATTGTGCACAATTTTACTTGCTTGTGATTTTAAAGTCTCTCCATTCTTAAATCGAAAAGGCATTTTAAAGGATCTCAAAATTCAAGAGACTAAAATTATTAAATAATGAAATGCAGTTAATATTAACCAAAGAAAATATTAATAAAATATAAAAGAAGTAAGCTAAGCAAATATAAAGATACGATCAACTGCGGTAAAGCGAGAAGACGAATGAGCAATAGTTTTTTTATCGCTTCATTTTTTCGCCAAGATAAAGAATAACTCGCCAGACTTCCGCCCGATTCCACCCATTCAAAATAGATCCTTCCTATCGACACCTGTTTCTATGACGCCCGCCGTAAACATAGACGACTGTCGGTCAGAGATCTCCTTATGGACAGACAGTACAAGCATTTTAATTATGAAAAATAGTTTTATGTAAATATTATATTCAAAGTTTTTTCATCAACTATAAATTTATTTATATCTAAAAAGAAAATTTCAGTAGATCCAAATAAATTTTAAATCCTGAAAAATTGCAGGATATGCCAAATAATTATCAAAACTAATCGAAAACTACTTTTTCACTAATTAGGAATAATGTTTTAAGAACAAAATCATCAAACATTGTGAATGGAAATTTAGAGACAAATAAATGATTCAATAAAGATGATTTGAGGTAGTTTAATTTCATTCAAAAGGGATGGAATTACTAAATACGATTTTAAAAAATGGGAATATAGTTTCATTATTATAAAGTAAATCCTGAAAATAATTGTCTTAGACTTTTTTAAAAGCACTCGTATTCAACATGGAATTTTTAGATTTTGTAGAAAATCTAACAAGTAATTTGGATTTCTACTAAATATAAACTATTTAAAAAATGCAATTTTATTTATCTGTATTTGGCAACTTCGTAATTTGTATCTATTTTTTATTCCATATGCAAACATAAAATATTTATTTATTTATGCTCATTCATCATTTATTCTTTCGTTAATTTTTAAAAAAGTTTATTTTTGTTTATAGTCACGATAGCTTTAACTTCGGCTTAACATTTTAACAGAAATGCAAATGTTTTTGGTAAACTTTTTTCGAAATGATAAGATATGCGATTTTTTATTAAATATGCATAGGAAAAATAAATAAGGAAACGTTATAGCCTATAAATAAATGTCATATTATTATGTTTAAAATATGAGCTTTTTTGCACAATTTGTAATAAATTTATATTAATTTCTTAATTTTTTTTGAAAATAATGATTAAACTTAAGCACATATATACATTTTATTATAGAGTCGTTTGCACATTCAATTACCGTTTAATTGATTATTCTATTTCTTCTATATGAAAATACAATTTCTATGCCGAAGCATTTCATATCCACGTATAGCTCTTCGTGACTCCACTCAAGCAGCTGCTGAACTAAAAAGCTGTACCTCAAAATTAAACGAAATTAATAACACATATCTCTTTGCTATTTTAAGTTTATAATTTAAAAACTCAAAAAAATTTTAAAATTCAAAAATATTGTATTAAAATCATATTGTTTTAATTGTGAAATAATTATACATTAAGAATTGTTATAAGTATACAAAATTTCTTAATGTAAATATACAAAGAAATTAAGATACATTTATTCTAAAATATGTTGAGATTTCTTCTTATCGCAGTGATGATGATAAGTTCTAGGTTTCTGAGGTAATCAAATACCTTTGATTATCACCAAATATGATCGTCAATTTTTTCAACAGACCTAGAGTGGTTGTGAACCTATAGAAAGTTAAATCTGGTGTATCTCTCAATGTTGTAATGTGGTTACTTGAAAAGAATAATCCTTTCTTAATATAGTCCTAGTTATCCGATCATGCCCCAAAACTACGGATAATGCCTCAAAATAATCTTGGATTTGTTTTTAAAAAGAAATGTTAACTGTTTAACAAACCATATCAGGACATTAGTCTCTTCCGCCAAAATATTAATTCCAAAATATTGTTCACTTATTAAATTAAAAGAATGCACTCACACAAGGAAATGCAAGAATTCTTTACTTCTACTATAATTATATTTTTAAATCTTTTCTTACAGGAGAGGGGAAAAAACCTTATTACACACACAAAAAGCAATAAAGCGATGTATTGATCTAATACAAACAATTATGTTATGATTTAACTACGAAATCGGGAAGTTTTTGGATTTTCGGTTTTAAAAAGTAGTTATTCATATTAACAAAAACAATTCCCAAGTATAATATTTCAATAAATCACTCAAAAGTTTCCTTAATAATACAAGATAAAGATCTGAAACGTCAACTCTTAAATAATTTTGAGAAAATATTTAAAAAATATTCTGCTATTTTAAAATTCAATTTTATTGCTCCCTTAAAATTGTTTTTGTTAAATTTTAAGTTTTCTTTGTAAACACATAATTTTACTATCTATGGTAATTTAAATTGATTATAAGTTAGCAATCACAGTTTTAAAATGCATGAACTTCCAAAATTTGCTTTCATATATACTTAACAATATTTTTATACAACCATATTATTGATATTGTAATCGCTACAATTTGTGTTCTGTTATATATTTCGTTCCAAATTTTATACTTTCTCTTTTTCTAGGAGATAAAATATTGAAAGTGTAAATAGATACTTTTATTTTACTATTTTAAAGTATTTTACTATTTCCTTACGTACTGAAGAAATGCTTTTATTCAAAGTAAAAGAATATCTGAATCCTTTTTTAAGGAGGATTTTGTGCCACACTTCCAGAATCTAAAATGACATTCCTTAAAGAAATAACTTTTCTGAATCTGAAAAAAAGGTATTAGAAAGGTGTTTCTCGGAGATTTCTACCATTATCACAAAGAAACGATTGTCACAGGAAGTTATACGTATAACTTTAAATTGTAGCATCACTACTATAAATTTGAATAGAATGTAACAAATGTTTTTACTGTAAATGGAAAATTTTGACCGTAATATGGTAAATTGCGAAGGAATCTTTGAAATTCTGATTAAAATAATTTATTTAATTTAATATTGTTTGTGGAAGAAAAATGTATCATTTGCTTGTTTGTTTACTTTTTATATGGATTTGTTTACATCTACTTATTTATTTACCTCATGGTGCTCTTTAGGGCAGACCATGAATTTACCAAATCTCGTGCAAACGTGTTTTTCAAGATGAAATGAGCATTTTGCCGTCTGTGAGGTAGCGACGGAGGAGCAAGGATAATATTGTTTCACTGGACATCAATTTTAAGAGGTAACAAGTAATATACTCATTAGTGCGTTTTAGTTAGATATGATCAGAGGTGAAAAAAATTGTACCAAGTATCATATACTTTTGTTAAGTCACAGATGACGACTGAAGGAGTAAAATCATAATATACTCCAGGTATCACTATACCATAACTCCGAATGGTTTTTAAAGTTTAGTTAGAATTATAATTAATTAAAATTCAAAGTCTGGGGAAGATTTTCCATGGTAATTATCGAAAGCATTTTTGTACAAATAGAATATTTAAACCATTTTTAAATGCAAAACATTATATTTTAGATTATAGTAATATATGAATGTGAATATCATGCTTATGTGGATGCAAAATCAGGTCGAATTCGTTAGTCGTCATTCGCAAAGAATTAACACGTTTGTTATGTTTACATGCATGTATTATTTAGTTGCCTTACAATTTTTTTCATACTATTAACAATTTTATAAATATATTTTTAGATGAGATTTACAACTTGACTTTTCACTGTTGCAATAAAAATTATATCGATTTCAATTGCTTCAACAAACCTTTAAATTATGCTTTCCTTTGTTAAAAGTGATTAAAAAAGTAATCCCAAGTTTTTCTTACTAATTTCAAAAACTGAATTTTTTAAAAATGAAACGACAATACTTTATTTGCTTTAACATTTAAAAAATATTAATTCTTAAATTTAATTTGTAGCATTATGTTCTTTATAAGCTCTGAAATTAAGTTGATTTTTATTGCCCAGCTACTTATTAATATAAATGTTTATGCTTACATTGTTTGAAATTTAAGTACGCTTAAACCTTTTGCTGACTAAATTACTTTTATATCCGAAGATTCATTCCATGGATTAGATTATCTTAACTCGATCTTTGTTACTTGCTAAAAACTTATATCTAAATTACCAAAAATTAAAACTGATATTAATCTTCTCTAGAATCTATATTTTATCTTTCTTAGTGAGAATTATTTATTTGCATGTTATTTGAATTTTGTTATTCTTGAATATTGCTTGTGGCAGCAGCTGATATTAATATGTCACTTCAAATTTAAAGTCAAGGAAACATCAATTATCTGAAATCGAATAATTTTCTTGTTTGTCTTTCTATGAAATAGTTAATCTCTCACTCTAAAAACTCCTTTCTTAAAAAAATAATCTTCTATCTTTTAGAAGCTACTCATTTTAAGAAGTTAAACTTTTTAAAATATTAAACTCTTTTATAATGGTTGTTTTTAAACGAGACTAAATTTATTAAAGAAAAGCTTTCAATACATCTTTATTTTGTTAATGCTTCAAATCTCTGTTTATGTATGCATTTTGAATTTTCTAATTAATTTCATGCTAGTTATTTGTAGTAAATATTTTCAGTTCTCCAAAAGGTAAATAAATAAATACTTTATAGGTTTGAGTAAGTAAATTAATATTGAAAAACTAGCCAATCTGCATAAGAGATTAATTTGAAAAATTCTGCAAGGAGTACATTAAACAATGTCAACATTTTCTAAGAAGATGTTTTAAATTAATATCTCTACTTTCCATTTTCACTTCAGTATATTAGAACTCAGCTAGTGATTTTGTAATATAATATAAGAATTTCTAAAATACGTGACAAATTTCGACAATAATTTAATCTCAAATATAAATTCCTAAGTTATATCTCACCTCAATTAAGCATCTTATTCTTACATTTACCAGAACTCTGGTATAAGGAATGCAAATGAAATAAGTGATCGGAAATTCTAGCACATTAAAGTAACTAAATGGAAAGGACTAAGCTTCAATTCTTTTTAAGATGAAATCTTAACTAAATTAACTTTTATTACCTAAAATGTATCTATCTCTACTCACCATTAAATGGATATGCTATTAAATTTTCCCCTTCGCCAAGAGAGAATTCTTTCACTTCATTTTCAATGAGGAGATTCAATAGGTGCTGGGGAATGTGCACCGGTTCCGTAATGATAGGAGGTTCCAGGAGATTGACTTCGCTTAGTATCCTCGACTTGATGATTTCTGTTTTGAATTCTTTCATCTTACGCGTGATGGCAGGGTCCAGGATCATGGATCGGGCTGCGGCAGCTTGCTTGCTTCCCGCTTGCGGCCGTGAGCTGACTTCGCTGGATAGCAGCAGCAGCCAGGCAAAAAGGAACAGGAGGGGGAAAGGAGTGTTCATCTCGTCAAGCTATTGATGTGCAAGATGGGTTCTAACGCTTTTTCAGACGCAAGAGGCGTTTATAGCGCGAAAGCTGAAATCAGATTGCTTATGCAGATAAGGCTGGGCTTTTTTTTTCCACACCCACTTTGATCACATTATTTCAAATGATTAAGATTTCGATAATAATAACTTGAACTTCAAACTCTTTTCTTCTTTCTTTAGAAAGAGAAACGTTCATTTCCTTTAATTATTTTAAGATTCTTCTGGAATTTCTTTCACTTCTCTGTCAAAGGAATTTAAGGCGTATTTTGAAAGTGTTTGCACTTTTTTTTTTCAAAATTTTAGAATAAATTGATTTTTAACTTTCCTGTAAATGGAATGCCTTAACGAAATTCTTATTATCTACGGTAAATAATAATTTACATAAAAACAAACTTAGATTTTTGATTTTCACATTATATAAAAATACTGACTGTATTTTCAGAATTTTATACCGACCGACTTTAATATCATATCAAACAATTTAAACGCTGAAGAAAAATGACTTCATATACAATTAGATGAATTATCTGTTATGGCAGTGAAATGAAAATGACCTCGATAATATTTAGAATTTTAAAGTTCCAATAACACATGAGAAACATGAAATTCATACAAAAGTTGTATTGGAATCACAAATTTCGGGGAAAAATATATTACATTTTACATCCAGAATAAATATCGTTAAAACTGTAATCAAATATTGTTCATTGAAATTTAATAATATCAAATAGAGAAAGAGTATTTATTTCATCTGATTTAATTCTATACTAGAACTGTAAAAAGTAATCAAGTTAAAAAGTGCATACTTATCAATATTTTAAATATCCTTTTTTTACTAGTAAAAAAAGTAGTTTTTCTTTGATTTACAACTTAGAAAGAGCTCAAATTGCTGTTGTTATTTAAAAGAAACTATTTTTCTCTTCAATTTCCAAGCATTATTGCAAAAGCATGGAAATATTAGAAATTAAATTACATACAATATTTATTTAAGAAAAGTGAAATAAATGAGAATGAAATGCTTAACAATCTCAATTTATGAAATGCTTACCTTTTTGTTTCTGAGCATATTAACCAAATAAACTTCCCTTCATTTATACTACAATATTTTTGGTTCTTTGAAAATAATAAAATTGTAGTATTACTATATATTTAAGTACCCCATCAAGATTATTTTTTCAGGTAGTCTTTTTTTGTTTTTATTTTCGATTTTATGCATTATTTATAATCAATTCTTGACATTTTCATTCAATAGGAATATCTACACAGAAGTATAATAACAACAAAAAAAAACAGTTTTTAATTCTATACAAAAAAAACTGTTTTTTTTAATACAAAAAAAAAACAGTTTTTAATAGATAAAATATTGTCTATATATTAACTTCCCACTAGCTTTACTAACAGGCTAATCGAATTTCTACGAAAATTAACAAAATATGAGGGGGGGAGGAATAAAGAATGTCAAATCGATCAAAGACAGGTTACTATGTCTGCTTGGATAGCTTTACCACAGCCAGATTTAGTTTAATAAAATATAAATCTAAGAAATACGATCAGTGGGAGAAGAAGTGAGGAGGTTAAACATTATTTTTAGGTTTAAATAAAAATTGTGTCCTCGATGAAAATCTTAACCAGAAAAATTATAGATGTTAAAAACTCCAAGGGTTGTTAAAACAGCTTTATTACAGCAGGATTAAATTTAATAAAAACATAAATTTTAAAAAAGGGTTTTTTTTCATTGTTAACAAACGTTTTATATTTTTTAAGCTTTGTTTAACTATGAGCTTTACCGAATTAAATGTTCAGTAAAAATGTCAAATTGATAACATTAATTTTGAAAAATTCTTTATCAAAACTAGTGTAGTTGTTGAAAAATGCCTATCCTTTCTCTTTGTTCGATTTTGTGGGAGAAAGAAAAAAAAGATATTTAAAGTATTTTCACAATTACTAATGACATTAAAACGGTTGACTTTCGGAAATTGATAGCAAGAATAAAATTTCTATAAAAAAGTGTGGCGATGGTTTTCGAAAAACATTTTATAATAGGGTTCGAGAGTATAATACTCATTAGAATATGAGTTCAGGTTTGATAATAGAGACATAATATAAAATACAAATTTAAATTTTACTACTTTTTTCTGATATTTGAAATGAAGAACAGCAATTTGAAAAACTGCACAACCATATTTTTAGAGTAAGAATTTTGCCATTCCGAGAATTAATGATAGGAAAGTACATATTGGCATTTTTTGATGAATATTTTCTTTCGACAAAATTGAGTTTTTCAAAAATTAATACTGATAGCTATGTAAAAATGTTATCAATAATTTCTTTGCATGTAATACATAAGCATAATTATAAGCATTTTGATCAAATTGAAAAAAGAAAATTTAAAACACATTAAGAAATTTCTGTTTTTTAAAATTCTTTCTTGCGTAATTAAATTATGTCAATGTTCGACAGATTATTTCATAGATTTTTTTAATACATATGACTTTTTTACTTAAATTTTTCTATTGCGAAAAACATTTTTTTATTTGAAATTGAATAACATATTACAATTTTCCCATTCCCTCTCTACACCTTAGACGATATGATATCTAGGATCAAATATAAAGTTCTATTTTAGATGGTCAATTGAAAAATATAAACGAACAAAATTATTGCTATACATTTTTTCAATTTGTAATAATATTTATAGCAGGAAGACAATATTTACAGGATTTCAGATTTCAATAATATCACAAGCTATTTTTGAATATTCATTTTTATATATAGAGATTTTTTTCAATTACTTGTTTAAATTTATTCTTTTTTAAAATTTAACTGAATATTTCAAGAATGAAATAAAATATGTATATAAATTTTGTACAATTTTCTATTCCCTTTTCTTTGTATGTATGCGTTTGTGAAATCGATATAAATAGTAACATATTATTAATTCTTATCACAATTCGGTATATGCGTGCTCAAAGCATTAGATTACATCTTGAAATAAAAAAATGTTTTCGTTTGTCCATTATAAAATTTTTTTCTATTGTGTATCTAGTTTTCAGTTAAAAAAAATTTTGAGAGAGAAATCTTGAGAATTTTTGTCAGCTAATCAGTTCAGATATATTTATTGAACCGGATAATAATTTTTTTTCAAAAGATTAGTTCGATATAAACGTTTTGACCCTAACTATATATCTCCATCGTAGTTTTAGGGATAATTTATTTATGTATTTATTCACCTTCAAAGTGGCGAACATCTTTTTTATCTGATGCGGCTCTGGAAAAAAAACTATCTGATAAAAAGGTCGAAAGAGGAAGGAAAATATAAATACCAATGCCTTAATTATCTGAGTTATTTTCAGAAATTTGGGCCAGTTATAGCAACTTATAAAAACCAAATAAGTGTAAATTGTAGTTAAGTTATTAATAGTTAATTGTAGTAAGCAGTAGCACAAATAAGCTTATTCTTTTATCTTATTAGTTAATAATCTTTCTTATGAATTTTTAAATTGTGTTTAAAAATTTCTGAAGTAATAATTTGCATATAATTATATTTATAGTAATAATTATAAATATTTTGTTTAGAGAGTTTGATGAATCTTCGCGTTTAAGACTTCCATGAAAAATAATTTTTGAAATTACATGCATTTATCAGTATATCTATTTTTGAAGATTTCAAAAATGGAATTAGCCAAATGGATAAAATTGGCATTTTTCTTTAGAGCTTGTATTTATTTATCAAATCTCTATCAAATTTTGGATGGAGTTTATCGAAGAAAATATTGCCTGTCTACTTATTCGTCCGGATGTATATGAAAAATGCAATGAATTAGATATATAAAATTTAAACTTCGGTTCAATTATCAGAATTATAAATTTATACTAAATTTTGGATCAAATATGTCAACAGTTTGGTTATATGTGAACGCAATTAGCTAAAAAACGCATCAGCAACATATATCTGATTTGAAATTCGGCTTTGAAACCAGAATTGTAGATCTATACTAAATCTTGATACAAATAGATAACCAGCTGATATCTCCACAAAACTTACTCCTATAATCTCAAATAAATGTAATGAATATTATTAACTGTTCTCTATTTGCGAATGATAGTTACGAAAGAGCCTTCACGAGGGAAATTTGAAGTAAATATAATGTACGAAATTTCATCCAGCTAGCACAAAAGATTTTTGAGTTATCGTACTCATAGATAGTTAATATAATTTCAAAAATTTGTTTTTCGGAAATAAAACTTATACTTTTTTTCTCATTTCTATAGTTAGAAATAGTTTTAATGCGAGTGGAGTAAAGATGAAAATTTTGAATAAAATTAATGAAATAAAAAAATTGAAAAGGTTTCACGACAACGTTGTGTAAAAACGATCGGCTTAAAATTTTCCAGAAGTCGCATGTTTTTTAGTTCCTCATGTATTTTTAAAGCACATTACTTCAGAATTTTGTTGGTTTGATGGCCTTTTTGTTTGATGTTGACCCCATTACTGAAGATATACTATATTAAGAAATATTGTAATTATAAAAGACAATCATATCACTTTTATTAATCAATTAAGAGAGATTAATTGCAAAAAAGACAGGCAAAGATATGTATCAAAACTCTTTCATTTATAACTATTAATTTGTGGATGAAATATGTCATCATTTTTTTGAAAATATTCATGGACATTTAAGCATTCCAGAACATGCAATTCCAGAACACAGTCAATGAATCAATTGGATATTTATAACTATATTTTTTGACGATTAATTGCTATTATCCTCTTTATAGGTTGTATATTTGATAATTGAATATATAACGGTTTATTTTTAAGCCAGTATTTTTTAAAATTAAACCAAAGGATAGCCAAATTAATGAAATCTGTTGACTAACAAGGATAATTAAAAAATGGACTTATATAACAAGACAGGTTTCTTTCAAAAAATATGCAGAATTATATACAAAATTTAGTAAATAGATTGATTGCTATATTAGTCAGCTTTATGGTAAGTATTTTCTTTGGGCAACAAAATAAGAATCGAATATTTCCGATAGTATTTAATTACATTTAAGGATGGAATTTACTGCCCAAGACGTAAAGCACCTGGCAAATTTGAACCGTTTTCGTAATGGTTAAGGACATTCTATTATAAGTGAGTGTGTTGTCGATATTTCACTTTTATGAGTATTGTCACGAAAAGCATACAATTTTGAAAAATATTTTTTTAATTGTAAAACTAGAAATAATCGTACAAGAGAATAGGGTGCATACCAGCGTATAGTACCAAGTTATAATTTTTGTTAAACGATAAATTTCCAGATGAGTTTGTCTTTATTCTTAATTTCTTATTACATTATTTTGGATAATTTTTATAGGTTAAGTCAGAAGCTTTACCGCTTTGGTGAGGTAGCTGGTACACGATTCTCCTACTTTACCCCCCCCCCTCTCACACACAGTCTCGCTTTCGTGATACAAATTATATTAAAATATACTCAAAAGAATTAAAATGAGCGAAGATTCAGTAAATTTTGAAGCTAATTATTTTTTATATATTATTGACATTCAATCTCTTTTTTCTTTAATTTTATTCAAGTTCGTAATTTTTAATGCGCGAGCATTAAATCGATCCCAAAATTTGAAAATAAAATAAAGGCAAAAGTTTTATTTCATTTGTTTCAAAACTTACAGCATAAACTGTTGATGTTAAAAGCAATCAAAGTCATGAATCAAAAATTAATTTTTAGTCCCTAACTTCAAAGTGATTGTAGCTTTGGAAAAATATTATATTAAGTGTTCAAATCAGTGTTAATTCGACTATTATGATTTGTTTTTCATATTCAATTGATGATTTAACATTTCTAACTATTTATATCAAACCGTTAAGTCAAATCAAAATTATTCTAGTCACCTCATATATAAGGAATTTCTCTAAGTAACTGAAAACTATGGCATCTTAAGGAAATTTGTCAAACAATAAATCGTCGTAACTAAAGTAATTTTTATAAATATAATTATAAAATTAACAATTAATTGAAAATTAAGTTGTTTGAAAACAGTTAATTGAGAAAAGGTTGCATTTTACAATGAGATAGCATGCATAGTGACAATGCTTTTGTCCAAAATGAAAGCCGTCAAGTCAATTTGAAAAAATTCTCATTTAAAAATTCTTACACATAGCTTCACTCCAAAATTACGTTTTCTTTTTCATTTTTACCAAAATGAAAAAATTATAAGTTATATAAGATCTTTCGATAGATAGTAATTCAAGGAAATTAACTTTGTTAAAGACGGATGGGAAAATCAAAAGGACATATTTATTCAAATAAATAACACAAAACTAACGTTATAGAAAATATTTAAGAAGTGAAAAAAATAACTAAATTGCTCTTTTATTCAAAATTACAGCTGATTTTGCAAGAGGCAGATTCAAAAATTACTTTCAGCACAAAATTTATATTCGACAGCAATAAAATGAATTAACATTTTTCGCCTATCTTCTTTTATTCTCAGCATCATAGAAAAAGAATCAGTAGTAATTTCTTAAAAGTATCTGTTAGTAACTTTAAGAAAAATTTAAAACTTCAGCATGATTTATTATAAGGATAATATCAATGGCCACTCTAAACGGGTTATATCTTATTCTTATTGGCATTTTTGCATTATGATTGCTATTAAGACCGGGGGTTTTCATCTATGTATACAAAAGTTCGCCTATTGCCCCTCTGAATAGATATAATATGAACGGATTATTAGTAATTCTGTACTGTTATATTTATTAAAAGAAAGAACCGTGATGTTCGTTCAACAATTCTGAAAATGTATTCTTGAAATATCTTCATGCCTATTATTTGTAAAATACTTGATATTTAGGTCAATTAAGTGGTCACTGGCATTTATTTAAATGGCTCAAATATAAGAAGAATTTACTAATAGTCTCCAAATTGAGCATTTCTATATACCAGTTGAAAACTCCATGAAGATCCCTGTTATCATTGTTACTAGAAATAGTTATTCTTCACTCGATTTTCCTGTGATAGAAGTTGGTACGTGCTTAATCCTTTTGTTTCGAAGTGAAATTTTTTCTACATATAAAAAAAATAATATTCGATGTTAATCTTACTTCGTCTTAAGAAAATCGTTAGACTCCTGGCCAACATAGAATTTTCTATCGTTTCGTGAAAAAAGGTAGTTTTTCTTTGATTTCCAACTAAGAAAGAGCTCAAACTGCTGTTGTTATTTAAAATGGAATACTTCAGAAACTATTCTTCTCTTCAAAATCCAAATTCAGATTTCAAGATCCATTAATGTGTGTATTTTATTTCAGCCAATTTAAATACTTTATCAATAATCATATTTGGAGATAAAGGTCTACAAATTTTACAGATAATAATTACGGTTCTTATCTTCTGACAAGTATCAAAACACCATTTGTTCCTAGTTTCAGATTTCTAAATTTCTTCAATCAAGAATACTTTCTGATATACAAAATAATGAAGTTTGTTTACCAACAATGTAAATAGTTTCTATTCTCCGACCTATTTATCTACTATAAGCAATAATGTTATACTTAATTGCGCACTAAATTGGGCCAATCATGTTGGGTAATTTACATAGTTGCTTCATTCAAAATAAAACTGGTGATTCATCATTTAAAAAATTATTCTTTCATCCAAGCCACTTAAAGTTAGCATAAACAACTGGTTAATGAAAAACAACTTTTCAGTACGTCAACCGAAAAGATGATTAACATTTACATTAATAACAACTTTATCGTTTCCCTTATTTGCTCTCGAAGTTATCACAAGAGTTAATGAACTATTAAGTAATGCCTTGAGCTGGACATCACTCATGTCTTAATTTGTAAATGACCTTCTGACAGTGGTGGAAGCAATTTTCCGTGAGAAAATTACTTTTAAACCTTTATCACTGATTTCATTAACTTCTAATTATTTTTTCTATTAAAAGTAATTGATAACCTTGGTATAAGTGCCCGGCATTTTTTACTATCCTGATTATTTTTTCTCAGCTTTTAGTAATCTGTTTTTAAAATTTTAATCAATTAATCAGTGTTGATGAATGAAGAAATATTTTATAGAGATAAATGAAAAATTTATGAAATCAATTGATTGACAACATCTATTAGATTAGCTAATTTCATTAAAAATAGATAATTTCTCCTTTAAAATTAAAATATCCATAACTAGAAACTAACGTTTTCAGATGTAAATAATTACATTACGAAATAGGACAAAAGGGACAGAAAGCAATCTATGGAATGCATGCAATTCTTGAAAATACATCTGTTACTAAGATGATATGAAAGAGTTCAATAGTTCTATTATTTATTATCCTTTTTTTCATATAGCGTTATAAAAGGCAAGTTACTCTAATTTAATAACTAATTTATAATGAGCTATTGGACATCTCGCAAAAATTAAAGATCAGGGCTGAGAATACAATGCCGGTGAAGAATGCAAAAATGTTACGCTCTTGATATATAATTATTGGTGCATAAACGTATCATATTGGGAATGTCTTAATGTAAAAATTTTATGAATCTTAATTTAATAAAAGTCTATGAGAGTTGAATTTCATACAAGATATATCAATATGCTATCTCGGTCTTATTTACGAGAAAAATCTAGATGACATGTGAATATATAACAATCAAATTCAAATCTAATACCTAAATAAAGTAAATCATCAAAAATTTACTGAAAAATGTTCTAGTATGCACATGGAAGGTTGTAATCCAAGCTGCAATAATATTATCGTCTACAGTATTTGATATAGCATGTACCAAACAGAATTTCACAATTATTTATAACAGAGCTGTAAGTAAATTAGCATTCCATTCTGATCAAAATAAATTTTTAGATAATTTAAAAATTTTCGAAGCAATACAAACATTATTTATCAATTCTGATCATACGTGAAACAAAGCATTTTTTAGTTCAAAATACAAATAAATTTGCATTCATTTGTTTTTTTTATATATGAAGTTTATTTCATCCTTTTCCGAAATATACCACATCAAAAGAGTTTTATTAGAAAAGAAAACTAAAGCCACATTGCACAATTCTGTGCTTGGGCAATTATAATTCAATAAAATGAATAAAAAGATTGTAAAAAATTAGTTTAGATTGCATCCAAACGAAGTTCATTATCTAAAAGAATATATTACATTTGCACTTTTTTGGAGGGAAACGTTTCTGGTCTCTCTGGGTGAGATGTCTTTCATTGACGAAGTCATAAGAAGCCCACTATAACAAATGTTAGTGCAAGTACCATTATCATTTAACGAATATTTTTATTTTTACAAAAGTTGTTAATGGCCTTATATATAAATGTTGTAACTTATGGGTTTTCTTTTTTAAAATTTGATTGAAATAATTTGTGTACTATTCGTGTCTTCCATAAACAAATCTTTCTTTTTTTAAAAAATTGTTATTATTTTCATTCGATTTATGTTATCCTAGAATGAAAGGTAACAGTAAGATCTCCTGTATTACTATTCAAGCAATTTTGCAGTTTTGAAGATTTGTAACATCATGTTTTTAATGGTCTTTTTTAGAAAATAATATATCGCGAATGAAATTCCCTTTAACTCAAAATAAGGTCAGAAATGCAGAATTTTTATAACATTTTTAATTACATTTCAAATTTTATTCTTAAAGAGAATCTTGCTTTTCTCCTACATTATGATTTATCGATATAACATCATGAAATATTTTTTGTACTAAATTTCAAATCAGGTTCGCTGTAAAATCGATTTGAACACACAAAGAATAGTATAAATATGGAATCATTTTTAAGGAGTCATATTGTTTTTATTTAGATTTTATAGTATGGTCCATAAATATATTCGATGTTATATTAAATTTATATATTTATTTGAAAAGTTTCTGACTGTGTTTGTTAAATTTTTTGGCTATGTAAGATTGAAACAATATTTACTGTAAGTCAGTCATATTGAACAAAAAAATTTAAATTTATAAATTCATTTTTTATTTAAATGTCTTTTTTAATGAATTTGCATTATTTGCTTCAAAAACATTATATCGATCTTTTGTAAATTAAAATCTTTTAACAGATTTAAGGATCTATATAAATAAGAATAAAAAATTAAAACTGTTATACGGCACACAATTATTATAAGAATTGGGATAGAATTTTATCCTCTAATGATTGTTCAGGAAGTATTTGTTTTCCTTGCTTTTTGGGACATATTATCAAGCCTGTTCATACATGTATGGTCAGTAAGATAGGTAATTATTTTAATTCATGCTTTTCCGTTGTTGTTGTTTTTTTGCTAATAAAATGTTACGTTCTCACTAAATGATATTCGTAAAATATATAACAAAGTATTATTAAAGCATTATCTGCAGATTTTTTTTAAAAAGTTAAAGGAATACTCGTGATATTTCATTTACTAATTTTGAAAATTTTTCTTTGACTGCTTTTGAAATATCAATTTCCATCGAAGATCCGAAAGAAAGTATTTTAACTGAGGAATCTCCTTAAAAAATGCATTATATGATTTGATTTATTAATTAACAGTGTATGTTTGTCTGATGAAATTATTTCATCATGGGTGACATAATTTAAGTACAAAAAAAGGCAGTGAGAAATAAGTCAATATACAAAAGCAGAACAGCAAAACAGATTGAAATTTTTCCTTCAACGGCTTTTACTATGAGATTCTGACAGGGATTTCTTTGACACGCGTATCCTTAGATTTCGAGCGAGAAACCTGCTGACTTCAGCAGTTTTACAGAACGGGTATAAAATTAATTATATAAAAAGTAGAAATCGGATCAGGAAATAAGAAAACAGCTCAGAATGAAGTTAATATGGGATAAATTAAAAAAGAAATTAAGAAATTACTTAGGATTTATATTAGATTAAGAGATATTACTTTTTAAATTGTAATATATGCGGAAACTCTTTTTTTGTTACTAATGATGTCAAAAGACACTTTTAAATATTCTAATTAGAAATTCCAATCTTAAATAATTTTTATTTCAGGCAACAACATGACATTCTTTATATTACTATAGAATTTGTTTAACGTTATGTTTGCAACTCTATCTAAATTTAAAATATAGTTCAGATTTTTATTATGAAGTATCTTTTGACGCATTAAAAGTTAATATTAATAGCGAATCGTATACAATTTTACGCATCAGTATAAAAAAATATAACACTTTTTTTTATCTTTATTTCACATTTATATATTATCTTTTAAACTTCGAAAACAAAAAGGAATACACTTTAGTAATTTGACAATTTACAGAATTCTTAGTCGAAATTTGCTTTTCTCTTTCAGCATACACAAATTCTTTTGCTTTCTTTAGTTTCGGGATCTATAATTTTCCCCCATCTTTCTCTGTACAATGCTATTATGAACTAAAAAGGCCCCGATAATTAGTTTGAATTAATGAACCATGATGCAAGATGAACATTTATAGCTCTAACGCGAGGGAATTTTAAACTCTACCAATGCTTAGATCGCAATGTAGCACAAACTAAACTATTTCTAATTATACCTCCAAGCGTAATTTATAATATTCATTATATAATTTGAAATAAGTTCCTATATTGATATATAAAACGTCAATAGCTTTTATTTTCTCTGATTTGATATTTATAAACTAGCTTTCACCCACAACTTCGTAGGCGTGGAAATTTCTAAGCGTATGAATGAGAACTGGCGGTCTAATCACAATGTAAAATGTCATCAAACAGTATCATTATGGTGCTATTGAAAATAATTTTCGCCCCCACCCCCTCCAAAAAATAGTTTGTCTCCACATTTTAGCGAAATGGCCGAATGTAGCGCGAACGGCAGCAATAGGGTTTCAAATCGGAAGGTTTCGATGAACGCTGCAACAAATTCACGGGAAAAAAATCAATAAATGCAGAAAAATGTAATGCACGTAAAATGTACTTTTATTTTAACGCAAAAAAATTAACCAAAAATAATGAAAGTAGGCAAAAGAAATCCGTACAGGAGAAAAAAAATTAAGGAAAATGAACAGGAAAGATTGAATTACAATAACATGAAAAAAGGACGGCAAAGTTTCCGTTAGCCGGGTATGAGAAAAATAGTGAAATAATGTAGAATTTAAACAAATTTCTTGCAGTGATTTTAAAGTGAAAAATCGCCAAATAATGCAGAATTTCACCAATTTTTTTTGACAATTTTTCTTTTGCGTACGGCTGACGGAGAAGTACCTTTATTTTAATTCAAAAGTACTTCGGAATGAATCCTAACGATCGATTAACTAACAAATTTATTTAATTTTAAAAGCACCAAACACTAAGAAAATAAACAGAATCGTTTAAAATTATTGGTCGAAAACATATTAAGCCTTAATCATTTGGAGGTGGAGAAATAAAGATTTTTGGCGAGAATGTTAGTTTTTAATTAATAAAAAATTTACCACTCAATTAACTGGAATAAATAGTAGCCTACGTTCTATTCTAGACTGTAATCTTTCTCTGTGCTAAATTTCATCCAATTTCATTCAGCCGTTCTAGCTTGATTGACTAACAACATCCATCGATCCGTCCAAACTTTCACATCTATACTATTATAAATGTGAAAGTTTGGATGGATGGATGATGGGGTTCAATCAAGCCAGAACGGCTGAAGGAAATTCAATGAAATTTAGCTCAGAGATAGATTATGGTTTACAGAAGAACATAGACTAATTTTTATTCCGGTTAATTGAGTGGTTCATTTTTTATTAATTAAAAACTAACTTTTCCACCAAAAAATAAAAAATCTGAAAACATCTGCCTGAGCTTTTTGAATCGTTTGTTTTTATTTTTCTATTTCCGGTGTTCTTTTAATATTATCTTACTATTCTAAAGAAATGTTTATTAAATTTTTTTCTTATGCTGCTCTTGTGCTAGTATAATTCGTTATTTCCTATTCATTTCTCTTGATTTTTTTTTCTTGCTGTACTTATTTCTTTTGCCTATTTTCATCATTTTCGATTAAATTTTTAGTGCATTCCATATTACTGGATTTATTGATATTTTTTTTCCATTTTCCGTTAATTAGCTGAAAGGGGCATCGAAACCTTGTGATTGGAAATGCCATTTCGCTAAAATTTGGTGGCAAACTATTTTTTTTTTGGCGAAAATGACTATATATTAAAACTGTTCCACTGTGTGTTTTTGTAATTAAATTGTATTTGAGTTAGCTATATATTTTTTTATATATGCTTAAAGTGGTATGTTTCCGTTAACAAATAATTTAGAATTCCGCCAAATTTTCTCAAATTTCTTTGGCGATTGTCCGTTTGCACTCGACAAACGGAAAAGTGCCCTTATGGTTTTAATAACATAACATCCCCCCCGCGCTAATGATGTTAGACGTAATGGTTATTTCAAACGATTCCGTTTATTTTTGTAGTGTATGATAAATTTAAAATTATCATACACTACAAATTGTTAATTAATAGATCTTTTGATTCCTTCAGAAGTGCTTTTTAATGAAAATAAAACGGATGAATTGAAACTAAAATTTTCTAATCTGCATTGCGTTACTTCAACTGGTGCTTAAAATTCACGTCTTTGCGTTGCTCCAATTGACGTTGAAAATTTGTGCATGAATACGGTTTCAATAACATTTTAGACTGTCAGTTCTCACATATACACTTCAAAATTTCCACGCGTACGAAGTCACGGGTAGGAGCTAGTTTAAAATAGTTTTATCGATGTATTATAGTCGAAGCAGTTTATATAGAAGAGCATGGGGTTAGTTGTAACCAAAGCGTTGCAACACAATTTAATGTAGATGTTTTTATTTGGAATAAATGCAGGCAAATAAAAGGATGTTGCATGGTATGTTAAGAAATATCTTAATAAGGTAATAACTTTGCAAACTATAAGTTCATTCAAACAATGGTACTGAGTTTTGCAAAAAAAGTATTGTAAATAATAAATTACATTATTATAATTTTTTTAAAGAATGAAACGCTTTATCATATCTTATATTAATATTCTAAGAAGGGAAAAAAATGTTTCACTTAACGAGTGTTTCGCATTACAAGTAAAATTCATGAACGAATTGTGCTCGTCACTTGAGGTTCTGTTATGTAAATCATACCGCTTGTCTAATAATCTAATAAACAAAGAGTATACTGAAAGATTTGCTATTTTAAAAAAAGAGGCGGCATTAATTATTGAATAGAATTAGCAAAATCGGTTCATCTGTTACGAGTGGTGAGAGTTACGTTCCATACTTTTTTGCGACATCTTTTTATGTGGGATGGAATTCGCCATAGAGAATGTACAGTGAAGAAGTCTTTTTTCATTTTTTTTTCAAAAAAGGGAACTCAAAAAGGACATGGATATTGATAGCATATTTGAAGATCGTGAGTTTTCATGAGAAATAGAAGTTGTTGAAATCCGACCACTAGTAGATGCTTAAAAACTGGTTGTTTTATTTTACTTTATTATTTTAAATCTGTTGTTGATCTAATAATAGAATTTTTTTATTTTTTCTCAGTTTTATATCTTTAAAATTTCCTGAATATTTTTTGAAATTATTTATTGACTTGATTTTTCTACCGTATTTCCGTAAACATATATTTCCTCCAACCCTTCAATAGACTTATTTTATGCATTCATTTTCTTTTCTTATAAATAAAAAGTAGAGGTAGAAATTCTGTTTTCAGATTTGCAATTTAAAATGACTGCCGCAGTGTTATTATTTTGAATCTTCCTTTAAGCCGAGTAGCTTTTCAGGTCCCTCTAGTCTCGAGTCACAACGTGATTGCTTTCGATACGTATGTAATAAATCCCCACGGAGTATACTGCAAATGTTTTTTAAAAAATAAGAATTAAGACAAAAAACTTTCAACTTTACCAATGTTGATATCTTTTTCAAAAACTTCAAAAAACCATTTTTATTTTCATGGTATCTAGAATCAAGGGAAAAAAAGAAAGTGAACGACAGCAATGTGATTCGAGGGACAAATATACTTAATGATGCGAGAGATAAGTGAAATTGATAGGTGTAATAAATGATAAGGTGTTAAGGTACGAAAATATTAGTGAATTATAAATAATTTGCTTGAAATTAGAAATTTTCTCTTTTTTTAAATTAGACACCTCCTTTGTCTTGCTTTCTTGCATATAATGAAAATAAATGAATATATTTTATATAAAATAACAGTTTTCCCCCTCTTTCCTTTCAATGAATTCTTTTTTTATGTTATTTAGCACAAACTGAGCGCAAAATAGTTATTTATATAATTTATGTAGTCTATTGCAACATTCTTGATCAAATGCTGCTTCTGCATTAAAAAAAAGGAGTCATGGCAAGCTGGAAGGCAAAGGTAAATTCATGATACTCTAAGTTATTGTTTTCAATTCATTTTAATTCTTAGAGAAAAGCTAGCATTGAAATATTATATATTGAAGCGACCGTTAATAATGATATTATTGTTATTACCTAATTCAGTATTTATTGCAAAGTAAAAAAGTAATGAAATATATTATAAACACATGAATGATCCCCCCCCCAAAAAAAAAACGTTCTCGCTTACTCTCTGTTATTTTCTTCTTAATTCCTGAATAAATAATGGAAATTAAACCTTAGTTAAGTGTTATCCTTAAGAAAAGCCAAGAATCTTCTGTATGGCATAACAATAGTTACGAAATATAGTTTTTTGGCGTGAATCTAACGTTTTTATTGTATCTATCATGTGATCCTATTTATCCTATTAATATCTATCTTGTTAATTCAACCAAAAATCAAATTTGTGCCAGCGTGCGTCCTGGCGCAGAGGAAGCGTGTCTTCCTCATAACGTCCCGGGTTCGAGTACCGGTTAAGGTATGGGGTGTTCTTTTGTGTACTCTCTGTGAGGTGTGTGAATGTGCCCCTTGTAAAAGCGAATGTGTGTAGCTAAGTCGTACTCTAGACCCTAGTTGGTGCTATTTCAAAAACATTCAGCTTAAAATCGCTGACCGCCGTCAGTGCGCTTGTCCTTGGCAAGTGCCATTAGTAACAACAATAAAACCAAAGTTGTGTTTTAGACGCATTCTTTTCAATCTTCGGTACTAAAATTGGATACAGAATTACAAAAGTAATAAAAAAATGACATGTGACAAGCCATAGCATCTTGGAGTTTTTGGGTTTACGTACTGTTGAAAGGTAGACAGATAGACGTCAGCCAGCCCAAATCAATCCAAATTTGGATTTGACTCCAAATTTGATAGGTGTCTGCACTTTAGGTGTTAAACTTGTGCATCAAATTTTATTCAACTCGCTTTCTTTGTTTTGTAATTATCATGTTAGCTCATATTCGGATGGTCAAATAGGCAGACTTCCTCTGAATGGAATCCGCTCAACATTTGAAAGAAATCTTGATACTTGGTAAAAAGATTGTATACTGAAATTAATTCATCTCGCTCGAAGCACTTTAAATTAACAAATATAATCACAGAAAAATAGACATAATTCCAAAAATGTGTTTTTTAAATTCAGGGTAATCTGAAACCTAGATATTCGTAAAACTCTCGAACTCGAACTTTTTGATGATTATGTAATTTTCTCAGAATTTCATACAGGAGAATATAAAGTAATAAACAGAGGAATTTGTGTCTGATAAAAAATAAATATAAATTATGCAAATAGATCTATCTTACTTAATATCCGAAAAATTAAGACAATTTCTGAATTTTTCAAAACTACTTCTAATTATAGCAATCTAATATACCCAATGTTTCTTTGTTATTGTTGCGACAAAATCTGTTAATGTTATCTCCATTTCGAGAGATATTTTAGGATGAAAGTTTTATTTTAAATTTCGCTTCGATAACAGAGAAGACAATGAACCATCAACATTTTATTACCTATAATTCCTTATTATTTTAATATTTAAAAAAATGTACTGAAATTTTGATTTAAAAAATTGCAAGATTTCAAATTAATTTTAATTTTGATTAATATATCAGGGAAAACTAAAATGTATAAAACCAATTTTTTCACTGTAAAAACAGAAAACAGTATATCAATCTTCAATTTACGGTTATGATAAAAAAATTGATGCCTTTTTTCCATGAACAAGATGAATAGAAGCTATCGTAGGATTTATTTTAAGAACCGCCATTAATTCATTAAAGTCAAAAGATTTCGCTTAAAGTTATATTAGACAGTAGCCGTGAAACTTTTAAAGCAATATCTTGGAAACTCCGTTTCTAAATTTTATTTTCTCAGATATTTCATAAATATCTAATATATATTTACACATTTGAAAGATATTCAATGTTTGAGGTTTTTAATTTATACATAATAGTCGAAATGTTATTTACAAATAAGTATAATTTGTAAGCTATATTACATATTTTCATACTGAATTTTCCACGAATATTTCAAAGAAATTGAAGAAACAAATAAGTATGGTAAACAAGATCTAATCGCCAATCTTTACTCCGAATTAAGTTTACAGATGTCCAAACAAAGATTTTATTCATGTGTGAGAACATTTGTGTATTTACTAAATTAGACTCCATGAACTAACTAACTTCCTTTTTTTTTTAATTTTTCAAGCTTCATGAGACTTACAAGCGGAAATGAATTGCCTCTCTTGGTAGAAAGAGAAAAATCCCCAAATTGTTTCCTTTTAATTCAGATCTTATTTCTTGCAGCAGTGTATGCGCAATAATAAAGTTCATTCATTTCTGCCGCACTTTTTGAAAAGAGAAAGCTCACGTCTGAACGATTCTGCGAAAATAAAATTCGAAAACAATTTTTTAAAAAATGATCGATAATTAATGACAAATGAAAAATAATTAAAAAATACAATTTTATAAAAAATACAGATAAATAAATTATAAGAGTAAAATAATTAATAGAAATAAATAAGATTCGTACATGTGTATTTATTTTAACCTTACATTTTCAAACTTTTTTAATGATCAACTGCAGTTGAATTAATTTTTATAAATGAGAGTAAAAACTACAGAAAATTGATAACATTATTTTGAAGTTCAATTTAAATTATTTATCGTTTAGTTATAATTTCTTTATACTACATCAAAATCTGAATATCGTATTTTATTAAATAGTAATTACATAACTCAAAATATTTTTAAAGGACTTTAATTATGTAGTATTATATATCTGAGTAAGATAATATACCTCACAGTACTTAATAATTATTATAAACTCCATGATTATTATCTTTGGTATTAAATTTCACGATACCTTAAACTCCACCTTTTTTTAATCTAGAAATTATCTTCTTTGGATTTTTGCTTTCATTACAGAGATTTTGAGTTTAGTTTTAGTTGAATTTGTTACAGAATGACAAAGGCAATTTTTGGTATGTATTTTAAAAGCTGACTTTTAAATTTCCTGCAATCTTTTTTACTATTTGATCTAATTTAATTCTGTTCATAAATAAAATAAAAAAGCACAATAAAAAAATGTCAAAATATGTGTTTATTTATAAGCGCGTTGGCGTTCTTAACACTCAGATTTACATCTTTCTCTGTGGAAATCATTCACAAATTTAATTATTTATTTTATCTAAATTTTGTAGTTGCTGGAATTTTGTTTATTATTACAATCCTCTTATTGAATTCATCCCATAAATTCCATCTTTATGGCCGATTTTTCATCAAGTTACTGATGACTTAATTCCAGAAAAAAATTGTTCCTGATAAGCAGTTTCTCTTCCTTTCAAACTTTCAAATGTTTATCTTTCAAATCATTGAGAAATGCCTTAGAATAACTAGAAAAATTAATTATAGTACAAATAAACCAAAAGATTGGATGGTTTTGAATACAGGTCATTCAATATTTCTGGGAATGAAAAGGGGGATTGCCTAATATAATCGGTCACGGAATTCAGCTGGTAGTTTGAAAAGGTCGCAGTTCACTGTATAACCACATATTAACAGAAAATCAAATATCAAAATATATGTCAAACTTATCAAAAAGCTCTAAAGAATATTGCTTCCATTTTATTCTTTACTCTACGGCTTAAAAAAAGATAAATCGCAATAAAAATAATACTGTCTGGATCTACTAAATAAATTCGGACTTGATAACAACCATTATTGACACTTTTGCAATATAAAAAGGGAATTGACCACGTTCTTTTAAATTATTCAACTCATAAAGCAACATAAGGCAAAATTTGTTTTTTTAAATCTTAACTAAGGCATTATTTAATTCCAACAATTAGTTCGCACTCTCCTCATATATATCTTGTTCAAATTTTCAATCTTTAATAAAATGCTTTTCATTTATCCAATCAAACTCTAATACAACTTTTTAAACTTTTATTGGATGAAATTTGATGTTAGTACAGTTTTTTTCAAATATTAATTCATTAAAAATAAAATTAAGGAAGTTTATACTATTTTTTATGTGAACGGTTCGGTTTCGAACCAACAGATTGCGTCATGAAAACCTGTCCAATTTTTTTTCAGTTCCTACTATTAATTCACACACTCTCTATATATATAGATTGCATTTAATAAGAACAACTGAAACAAAAAATTT
>JAOUZG010044845.1:126063-149097 GCA_026289955.1 Argiope argentata
TATATATATATATATATATATATATACACTTTAAAAATAATGTTACATCTTGACCCAAACTTTAATATTGCCATTAGAATAATGTCAGCTTTAGCAATAACTGTAGTAAATGGCGAAAGGTGTTGTTAAAATTAAAATTATCTTGCCGTGTTTGTCAATTTTGAGGAATTAACATTTTTTTAAAATATATTTAAAATATGTGTAAAAAAGTTTGTAACATTAAAAGTGAGAAAAGAAAGTTTCTTGTGATTTTAGTATATCACTTTTGTTTGATTGCGAAATAATACATTTCTTTTTAATATCCCTGAAAATGAAACAATGGGGTTATTAGCTTATGGCTACTATTTCTTAAACACTAATTTCTTAATCATTTTATTCTGTTTTGGATTAAATTATGTCACATATTTATTTTTGTAATATATATATTTATTATAATTTAAAACGATGTCATTTTAAATTTAAAAAAAAAAGTGTTATATATTTAAATAAAAAATTCTATCTTAAAATTTAAAAAAGTATCATGTATTTTTAGAAAGTATATATTTAAGGAATTACAAAGTAACTGGTAAAACACATGCTGCTTTAGCCGCGTGAACTTAACTTTTTTTTTCACTCTGTATTGCTACGTGTTTATCATTATAACTTTGTAATCACTAAAATTTATTAACATTGGTAAAAATAAAGAGTATGTCGATTAAAAAACCTGGAATGTTTATATAAAAATATAAAGCTTTGAAAACTGTAAAGTTCCTAGTTGAAACAACAGTATTTTACTATGAATATTCTGAAAATGGATTTTGTCATTTTATTTCACTGGAAAACTGGATTACATACTGTATCAAACGAAAAATCTTTGGCTATTTTCCTCAAATGTTCGCTATTGACATTTATACATGTGTCATACCGTGAATTTAATTTCAAGAAACCCACTGATGAAAATCGAGGGCTTGTGATTTCTAAAAAACTGTTCACAATATATTTCAATTTTGTTACTTAACGACGTCTCGAAAGTGACTTCAACAAAGGGAAAAGGTGGTTCTCTAAGAGAATCGAAGAAAAGCTGTAGTGGGATTATTTCACTGGCATCACTGACAAGATATATATTCTCTCTCTTTCTCTACATAGTATTTCATTGTCGTCCATGAACAACAATCTCGATTTAAACCCAATATTTTTTGCTTCGAATGGCCGGTTTCAGCTTACTCTGTTTCAATTTTCCCTGTAGACATCACAAGCACTCGACTATACATTCTTATTCTCTGCAATCCTCTGCGCATAATTCGAGCTGAATTCTGTTGGAAAGAGATTGGTTGATGATTTGTATCAGTTGAATTACAGTAGAGTCCCTGTTCTTCCTTACAATTCGTCGACGACGCCGATCATGCACTTAGAAAACTGTTCTCGAACAACAGTTACGTCTACCAGAGAAGGACTGTGGGTTCTGATTTCAACTTTTGAAAACATTTGATATGGCTGCTTTTGAGAATCCAGTGATATCTGCCGTCTTCGAAACCGAGGCACCTGCCAAACGGGCACCAACAATAAGCCCTTTTTCAAATGGTGAAGATTTTTATCAACTGGCAAGAACTAAAAGTTTATCTCTGCATTTTAACATATTTGATGAAATTAACTTTCATATACATTTATTCATTTTTCAAGTAAATATAGCAAATACTATTTAACGATAGAAAGTACGCATTTATTGTTTGTTTTTCGATTCTATTGGTGGGAAAAATTGACTACTTTCCTTAATTAATGCTTTTCTTAATTAAGATCTTATCTATTGCGTTACTGAATATTTCATTTTAACTATTCACTAAAGTAAAAAGGAATGCAGAATCTTTTTCAAATTTTCAAACGTAAATAAAATACTTTTTATTCATCCACTCAAGTTTAATTACATTTTTTTTTAAATTTGTAGTGGCTGACACTTGATGTTAATACAGTTTTTTCAAAAATTAATTCATTAATTTGGTTCTTTTTTTAATTAAAAATTAACTTTCCCTCAAAAAATCTTCATTTATCAACCGCCAAGTGAGTAAAATCTCTCTCTCTCTCTCTCTCTCTCACACACACACATACACACACACACACTCTAACAAGATTATACTTAACATGTAAGATCGATTAATTAAAACGATTCTGATTATTTTCTCAGTGTTTGATGCATTTAAAACTAAACATTGTTAATTAATTGATTTTTTGGATTCATTTTGAAGTAATTTTGACTTAAAATAAAACAGAATAAGGGAAGTTAAAAAATTTCTGTTTTGTAGCGAGTTACCCCAAATGGAAAATTCACGCATTTTCATTACCGCAATCGGAGTTGAAAATTCACACATGCGCAGTGTGCCCAGATTTATTTTCTAACGGATACGGACTTGATTTCGTTTTGTCCAGACATAATTTTTTGATAAATTATTTATATTAATTGTAATTATTTAATAAAAAGTAACTAAAATAAACATTTTCTTAGTTGAACTAAATAGGAATTGACTTAATTTTGTCCCCATACAATTTATTTTAATTCAACATACTCTCAGTTATCAGTTGGTATGAAACTAAAGAAGCGCCTACTTTACAAATGTTTCAGAATAACAAATAATTCATTTAAATACTTTGGAAGAGTTGTTTTAAATTGTGATAATGTTCCTTTAATGAATTAGCGATAATTGTTATGTTATCAAAATAATACTTGCAAATTTTGAAAATTTATGTTTATTTAAAATCTTGTGAATTCTATTGAATATTTGCAGGTGAATTTTTAAAGCTGAAAAGTAGTACTTGAAATTCGAATAAACCTTCAAAATTTATAAAAAGCAATTTGTATTTATTTTGTTCATGTAAGAGTTGGTGCTAGTAGCCAGATGCCAGGTTCAAACCTAAAAAAAACTTAAGCCGTACTTAATTTGTCTAATAAGGTATTTTTTTCTCGACAGGAGCTCTATATCAGATTTAGAAAGAATTTTGATCTTACGATAATCTATATGAAGACGACTGTTTCCGTTTTCATCTCTTTTATATGCTAAAGGCACCGGGGAAAATAATTACAATTAATTCTTTTATTAAATCTGCAGCGAGTTTTTTTTCTGTGAATCTATCTCAATTTCATTAGTCGCATCAGCTCTTTGTGGAAAAGATAAAGCAGAAATAATAATTGGTTCCAACAAATCTTATTCCTAGAACATGGCAGCAGAAACATCAATATTTTTCTTCTTTGCTAGTGGAAAATTTCTTGCCGAGAAAGGAATAGACATAGGCTAGAAATAATTGTTAAAGAATTTGATAAATTCTTATAGACCCCAAATTTTCAGAAAAAAAAATCTTTGAATTATTCCACAATTATGTTCTGTATCAATTTCAAAAAGGGTGAACATCCACTAATTTAATTTCGATGCTTCGAACCATTCAACTTCTAAACGATTTGATTGCATACCTTCAATAAAAAGTAATATCAATACACTATTAAATTAAGCATATATCTTGCATTAGCAGGTCCTTTAATATCTATTGGAAAATTTTAAATCACAAAGCTGAAATGAAAGAGGGATTTTTTTATGTGTTTCTTATTTGACTGTAAGCTACCTAGGTTTTAAGAAGAAATAAGGCTGTATCAATTTTAATCATAAATCCAACATCACCTAACGAAATGGAAACATTTCATTTGTTTATATCTTGGACACCTCATGTTATTCAAATTATTGATAGCAGCAATTTCGTTTTTATTTTCACTGCATGAGTTGGGGAATTTATTAAAATATCCTTTTGCTCCTATGTAATCCGTTTTTAATTTGATTTTTCTTTTTACAAAATCAGCAAATACCATCTTTTAATTTACAAGAACAATGGCTGCCGGATCCGCAATACATAACGTAACCTACTTAGATGTCTGAATTTTAGATTAACTGCCACTCGATTTATACAAAGATTTTCTTTTATTGTTATAATGTATGTATGAAAGATTTTCTTTTCTTGTACAAAGGGTTTCTTTTATCTTTACGTAACTACCTTAACCCAGATCCATAATTTTTATAAGAGAAAAATATCTTAATTGAAGGATATGCAAAAAGATTTCCGTAAAAAAAAAACACCGCATTTCCTTATTACACCACGAAATATACAATATTTCTAGGCTATTTTTCAATATTCTGAATACCACATAATACCGTATATATTTGGAGTTCATAGAAAAGCTATAAATTTAAAATAATTGTCAAAACTAAAAACCATTTCCCCAACCTTAACTACCGTTCTGATTTCTTCAATTTTTATCTTATATGAAAACTCATGACTTTCTACATATATTATGAACGGTTGCTTCACTTCTACCCATCAGCATTATTAAACTTCGCCTATTATTATATTATTATTAGACTTCACCTAGTATTATATGCAGAAAAACCTTAGTAAAATTTCCCAGCCACAATTATTGTACCAATATCAACAAATTTTTATATATGAAAGCCTATTCTCTACTGATATTCTTGACCCTTAGATGCGTCATCAGTATTCTCCTAGCTTTTTTTAAAATTTTTTTTCACGAAAAATAGAATCTAAATCTTTGACACCATTCCATTTTCAAGCATTTCACCACTTTCTAAGTAAAGTTAAGTAATCAGATTGCTTTTTATTTACTTTCCAAGTGTTAATTAAGATTTTATTTTGATTTGAAATGGTGTGAGGTAATTTATCAAAGTACCTTGGAATGACTGAATTAACGCTATTTATAAGGTGGATAAAACAAGTTGTAGCCAAAAGCGTTTAGTTTCCTTATGTCTATTGATATGATTAACAATATTATTAAAAATTAAAAGTCACAAACTATTGTACGCAAAAATAACTTATCTCGATTTCTTTATGTTTTATGGTTGTCAACTTTGATGAACTCCTTTCTGTCTCATTTTCAGTTATATGTTAAATTATTGTTATTTTTTTAAATTTATTTCTGCTTTGGATTCTATGAGTAATATCTACTAATCCATGGGAGATCTATCCTTTTATTAAAAAGGATAGATCTTCCAGGGATTAGGGATATTGTGGCTTATGACTGTGCAAAATCTGATGACAACAATGGGGTGGATAATGCGTACTGTCATTATTTCTTTTGAACTGTAGGTTTTTTTTATTTCGTTATTAAGAACTTCCATTTTAAATTTTAACTTGCGATAAGAACTATGATCATGAATACAGTTTCAACCACTGGCTCTATTACTCAATTTGATGCTTGAATTCTATTTCATGGGTTCCTATTTAAAGAACCTTTCAGAGCAATTAATGTTCTGGTGCTAACTAATGCTGGATAGTGAAGAGCCATTTTATTAACTGTGTGCGAAATTAAAATTCCGGGTGCTTCAAGTTCATTATTGGCATCATAGACGATATCCACTAAATCGTATAATGATTTAAAAAAGGTTTAAAAGAAAATTTGAAATTTATCACCATTTATAGTTCGACAAATGTATGCAGCATTGTAACTCAATTTTTATATTGGGTAACTGATTAACGTCGACTGGTTGATGAATATAGTTTTGATGCTTCAATCACAGGAATCAATTCGTTTGCGGCACAAAAGAAGCTTCTCGGTTTGCAGATTAAAAGAAGCTTACAATTTTTCAATATTCTGAATACCTCAAAATATATACGGTATTATGGTGTATTCAGAATATTAAGAAATAGCGTAGAAATATTATATTTTTTTTGCTGTAATAGGGATATGCGGTTTTTTTAAACTGATATCTTTTTGCATACTGTCCAATTAAGATATTTATCCCTTATAAAAAAAACTAAGGGGAAAAGATACCGTAGTTTTACTTCGCTTTTTTCATTCTATCGAAACCATTTTTAGTATTTGGTAATATGTAACATTAAATGCAGGCATTTTCAGTCGTATAGTAGCGCCAACTGATGCAATTCTTGGCATACTACGTCACAGAAAAATTTCACATGATTGGTTGAATTTCGTTCGCAAACGATATTTCCGTCGCTATCGTGGACATTTTCAAGCAGGTTAAAAAAAGTTGACGATGATTGAAAACTTGCTTCACCGGTTGCCTACGGGCACAAATCGACAACTGTCAACGAAAGTGCTGACGGTATTCCGCCGTGTGATAGGGCCTTTAAAACTCTAGGCAAATTTTAGATAAGTCCAGTAGAAATAATATTAGCATAATTATTTGAAGACAAGTACCAATGGGAGAAAATTGCTCTTATTAGTACAAGAACTAGTGCGATATTTCTAGGATCATTATTCAATAATTTGAATGCTAGATATTTATAATATTCTTGATGTCCATTTCATTACGTAATAAATTCATTGAAAAACTTTCACAAACTTCATTATAAATACAAATATATATTTTTTGCATTTAAAGATATAACAAAAAAAATTAAAATAAAAATAAAGATGTATACGTTTTAACTTGCCGAACAAAGTTTTCGAACTATGTTAGAATCTCCAATTTTCATTATCCATTAATTTCATCAATTAATAGGTATTTTTTTAAAATTGAAATCTGCTATCTCAAATTTCAAGTTATCATATGTGAGCATTATTTTTTAAGTCACGTGGAGCCGATCTAACAGAAAAACATACTCTCACTTGACTCATATTTTACAATCAACATTTAGAAAAGCGGTGGTTTTTCACCATCTCAAAATCAATCGAACACAAAAGTTTTTTTCATCTGGGGCCATAATTCTTTTCTTGAATATCAGTTAAAATTGGTTTTAAACCATCACATGATTATCAGATTATACATGCATCGATATTTATAAAACAAGGGTTTTTCTTTCTTTTTTTTTCCATCTCAAAATCGTTTGAACTATAAAACTTTTTTTTTATTTGCTTGACAAATTGAAAAATTCTCTTCTGTTTGCTTCTTCGGGTGATAACTTCTTCCGATCATCCTCTTAATTGGTGAAACAGTAGAATCAAATACATGGCGTGCATTTGCACCCCTTTGTAACATTTTGTCGGCGAAAAGTCATCAAATGTGAAAACCATCATCGTCATCATCATCAATTTATAATAAACCTAGAAGCTAAAAATTTATGCCACAAAAGCAATAAATCACCAATTTTCTATCCTTGTATTTTCAGGCTTCAAACTCACATGATAAAAATAATCATTTAGGTTCTGATGACCTGGGGGAACCATAGAGCCTAGCTACAATGTTTGATTATTTACAGCTGTTTTGAGTGTTACAATTATGGCTGCAAGAAATTCAAACTCCTATAACTAGGTTTGTTTATGCTCTTGGCTACATGCAAATTGATTGTCCTTTGTCATGTCGTTTACCATTACCATTGTAATCTTTGTGATTACACCCTTTGAAATTGATTGAACTGAGCAGGATTGAACTGAGCAGGATTGAACACATAAAGCATTACAATAATACAAAATTTAATATAGTAAGATATTTAAACAAGTGTATTCAATGATTTAAAAATTCTTAGAGTTTTTTTTTTGTTTACAAATTGTTACTACACCAACCACTATGCTATTATTAAATCCTTTTAATCAGTGATTTCTTCCTTTTCTTTTAAATTAACTGTGACCTTGATTCCTTTTTCTTATCTTATGCGCCAAATTTCGAATAATCCCGGCTTCTAGAGTTATTTGCCGCGCTTCGGTGTTTGTTCTGGTTTCTTTGTTCTAGAACTTCATTTATCTTTAACCAATTTCAAATACAATTTATTTCTCTAGTTATTTGTAATATTTTAAGTACATAATTACCATAAAGATGAAACAAGTTTTAAGGATTGCCAAGCTTTCAAGTAATGCAAAAATTCCAACTAAAGGCTCAAAATTGGCCGCTGGTTATGATCTATATAGGTATTGTACTGTTTCTGTTATCTATTGCCTTATTATAGTTGATTTACATTTTTGTTTTTCATGAAGTTTTTTTCATATTTGAATCCCAATATTTCATTTCCTTGTTCTTCAGTGCTTATGATTATGTTGTACCACCCAAAGGAAAAGTTCTTGCTATGACTGATATTCAAGTTGAGGTTCCCCCTGGTCATTATGGTAGAGTTGGTATGTTAAATTTTGTTGACTTACGTGTATATATAAATGCAATTTTTTAATCTAAAGAAATTAGCTTATGCTATAATGTTTTGTAATTTTCAGTCCGTTATTCCAGTTCTTTAACTTAAAGCATGTCTTATCGGATTCCCCCCTCTGTATTATATATAAAATAAATGTTTTGATCAAATAATGATAGTTATTACTTCGCATCAAAGCTTTAGCTCAGCAAACATTTTGTTTTTTTTAATGTGAAGCCAGACTAAAGTATTGCATTCTCTTTTAATTGTGAGAAGGTATTGATGCTACGTTTAAAATGATTGTTAAGGCATCTAATATGGCCATATTAGATGCCTTTGCATTCCAATGATTTGTTTGTATCATACTAAATAATTGTTTTTAATGCATTAACATGGACCGTTTTCTCTAAAATGCTTTGCTACTAAAAATGGTGTTTTTTTTCAAATGGTCCAGGTGCTATTAAATAAGCTGAGAACTTAAAATCTGTTGAAAAGCATTTAAAAAAGATTGGTAAACATAACAATTGTGTGATTGAAATCACTGTATGAGAAAGAAACAAAGCTAATCTTCTATAATTGTTTTCAATAATTTAGCATAAATGCTTTTTTCTTCATTAAATATTTAAGAACAAATTTCCCCTTAGAGCAGGGGTTCTCAAACTTTTAGACTAAGTATTTTGGTGACCCCTCCACTCCCTAAGTTTTAATTCTCTCTAAAGTTTAGACCGAGATTAAAAATTTTTTACACAAACTCAAGAGTTTGACACTTGAAGAGTCCCTTGACACTTCAACTTTCTCCTTACTAGTATCATCTCATCTCGAAACTTTTAATTGAACCGTTTACAGATTACCTTCCAGTTATGGATATGATTGGGGTTGTGTGGATAGTCACACCGTTCTGTGAACAAGCCGTAACAAAAGCTGAGCTAAGTGCCCGTCATCATGATCAGCTGATAGAGATTTTAAGTGATCAGTCATCTAAAGTAACTTTTAACAAAGCTTATATTGAAATTTTTTTGGATAGGTATTAAAAAGGAACACCCAGAACTGTCCACAACAGCATTAAAAACATTGATGCCATTTTCTACACATTACAACTGTGAACAAGGATTCTCCATAATGATGATTTTAAAAACAAAACTAAGAAATTGTTTGACACTGGAAAATGACATTGTTTTGTGCCTTACAAAGCTCATTCCAGACTTTAAAAAAATGGTTAATTCCAAACAAGCTCATGTATCCCACTAACTGATAGAACTCAAAAACCAACTTGTATGTGTATTAAAAGCTTTATGTGTAGTTTTTTTTTTTTTAATGAAAACCACATCAATGAATTAATTTTCTTTAAACTTTTCTTCCACATCTCCACCCACCTTTTTAGAATCCCTGTCTTAGAATTAAAATTGAAAATCTGTCCACTTAGTAACGAAAGATCATTGATATAGTTATTCATTCAGAGATCATTCTTAATTTGAGAAAAATTTATAAAAACTGCTTCTAATGAATATTTACAATTATTTTGTAAATAATTTTTTCTTTAGCTTTAAAATTGTCTTTTTAATTAGTGGGTAAAAATATGAATATTTTATATTGGTCTATTTATGAATTTTTAAATTGCATCATATTATAATTGAAAATAATAACATTTTGTTCTTTTTTCATCTTTAGCACCAAGATCTGGCTTAGCTGTAAAAAATTTTATTGATGTTGGAGGTAATATTCTTTATTTTATTAATAAAAAATATATATATTTGCTTTACATTTTAACTCTTAATCTATATGCAATTTTATTTAAAAGTGAATCCTAATAAATTCATTTTCTTTTAATTATTAAAGTTATTTTAGATAGAAGTTTTTCGATAATTTTAGAGTTTAATTCTGAAAAATTGTCATTAAATTGTGTTTACCTTCAAATTTGATTTTGATGTCTTAAGAAATAAAAGCAAAATAATTTTTTCCCCTGAATAGTAGTTTGTCTTGACCTGACAAATAGTTCTCATTTTTTTTGTTTCATGTTTTGTTTTAAAAAATTGCTTTCTTTTTCATAATTTATTTTCCTTGACCTACAGACTCTATTTCTAAATAAAATATTAAATAATTCATTCATGTTTTAATAAAAAATTTAATAGAACCTAAGAATTTGTTTGCAATGGGTTTTAAAAAGTAAAAAAAAAAAAAAACTTAAAAATTGTTGATTTGTTGTAACAGGAGAAAAAAGTTTGTTTAAATGGTCAAAATTAATTTATGAAAATATTTGAAGTCGCAATGATTAAATGATTGCATAAATTAATTTCATTCTTCAATATTTGTTATTGTTGAAAAATGAACACTGAAATACTGCCAAGGCATGTTAAAATTCTGGAAGAGCTTTAAAAGGAAAAATTTAAAAGCCAACAGTGAACAATTTATATGAGAAACAATTATTGATTTTGTTTATTTTCATGTCTTTAATCGTCAAAAGATAATGTAATTATCTTACTGTAGGTCAAACTTTTCATCAATTTTAGATTTAAAATGTTATGAAATATTGCATAGTCTTGGAAAAGCCAAATTACAGTTTTATCTTAATTTATGTGTTAACTGATTTTCTTTTAAATTTATTTGTTACAATAGTTAACCATTAAATAATATATTGCTTTTAATTTTGTGATAAAATATTGTTTGATATAGCTGGTGTTGTGGATGAAGACTATAGAGGAAACCTTGGTGTTGTATTGTTTAACTTTGGATCTGAAGAATTTAAAGGTATATGATTATTTCTTCTCAATGAATTATTTTTACTGATATCTGCCTTTAGAACAATTTATAAGGAATCTATGTTTTACCTTAGTTTTTAGTTCATTAGCAAGAGTATAAATTTTTTTACATAATATATCTAAATTTTTAGTGTCAAAATTAATTTTTTATCAAGACTTAAATGTCTGGGGGAAGGCTGTTTCATGAGTTATACTCAATATAAAGGATTAAATGTTCTAGGAGTTAGAAAATTTGTTATTTTAATTGGAGAAATTCTTAAAACATTTGTTATAAGTAATGTATATTTTAACCGATCTATTTGTGAAATTGCTTGATTGTTAATGTATCTTTGTAGATAAAGTATTAATTAATATTAGTCTGAGCATCTCTTCTCACTTTAACTTCAGCATAATAATTATCTGTTTTTTAATAAAGTAGGAAAAAAATAATTCCTAGTACAATAAATAAAATGGATTGAATTGTTGGTTTGGAAGAAGTATTATATTCTCAGAAATTAAACTTTATTTGTGAATACTACATCAAAAATTCCATAACAAACTGGCTTATAGTTTTAATTATATTGTTAAAATTAAACAACCTAGAATCTATCTATATATGTATATATAAAATGCACACTAGGATTGGTGTGATAAAACTTATGTACAAATGATTTAGCTATCAACTGAGACATGAATTTCATCAACTTATAGAAAAAAGAATTTTTAAATATCTATTGCATTACTGAATATAAAAAAATGATTCTAATGCTTAATTTATTACCTTTTTAGTTCTGTTTTATATGTCAAATTATTTACTTAATAATGAATTCTGATTCATTTATCAATGTTCTTGTAATTCTAGTTAATAAGGGAGATCGTATCGCCCAATTTATATGCGAAAAGATTTCTTATCCTGAATTGGAGGAAGTTGAAGTAAGTATTTATATATTTTGGAATTAACTTGTTCTTTTTCATAGATAGTAGATATTTTTTAAAAAATATTTTTCATGTATGTACTTGAACAGAATGTATAGTACTGACCGAAAGTAAATTGTAATTTTTGTTAATATATATTATAGTATAATTAACCTAATTTCAAGAAGTTATCACAAAAAATAGTATTTCAGAAAGTTACAATACTTATTTAAGAAAATTTTGTTTTAAAATAATGTTAAGTATACGAAAGTGAATTTATTCCTAATGTGTATAATGATAGAACAAAAACCTCAAATAAAAAATTTTTTAAAGATTTTTTTCTTTTATATTTTTGTAGTCCATTAGCATGTATTTATTAAAATTCCTTGATTAAAAAGTGACCAATTAGAAATAAGATTGTTTGTAATTGTGGAGACTTGGACTGAGAAATTGTTATCTTGGCTTATTTACTTGTTTTATATTTCTTCCATTCACTTTAAAGATAAGTTTATACATTTTAACTTTTATCTACTGATAGTAAAGGCTCTTTTAACTTTTTAAAAAAAGGTAATTTCATTCATGTATTTCAATTTAATACAAATCTGTTTTCTTTCATAAAAATTATGTTATGATCATGTTTGTTCTAGAAATGCTATTTATTTTGAAAATATTGTAAAAACAGTATCTGCATTATATTTAAATAACTTGTAGGAAACTTAATTCTGGATTTCGTAGTTCTATAACTTATAGTTTAATTAAAAAAAGAAATTTAAATTTCTTTAGAAGATTCTGAATAATATATAAAGATCAGATACTATCCATACTTATAGAATTGTTATAAACCTCCCCCCCCCTATTCATCTCTCTAATTTTGGCATAATTGATGGTAAAATGTTATAATGATAAATGTTATAATGAGTGGCATCAAGGATTTCAATGTATGTATTATATAGATATTTAACAACCATGATTCATTTTTGTCTAAACATAATTTTCAAAATCAAATTTTATCAGTCTTGAGACCAATTAATTTTCTTTTTTGTGGTAATTCTAAAATATTCTCATTATTTCAAGTACTGATTGTATAGATTTAAATTTTTTTTCCTTTTAGACTTTTGTGATACCTGTAATCACTTTAAGTCATGTGAATTACATGCATTCATAAATATATAGTATAAGCCGTGAGTTATAACAGCTAAATTAGTTAAATTAATATAAAATGCTGAGGCTAACATAAGTTTTTATTTTTATTTATGTATCCATATTAGTGTATTTTTTGAATAAAATTGGATTAAATTCATCATTCTAAACAAATGTTTTCCTATAACTATAAGATAACATGAGACATTTGTTAAAATATTCGTGGATAAGTTGAGAAACATGTTAACATGAAGAATGCTATAATATTTCCTTTATTTTCTAATTTTATTTAACCTAAATCTTATCTGAATGAGAGAGATTTTATCTTATTACTATGAGGCATACTTGGGGTAGGAAGAATATCAGAGTTGCACAACCTATGGCTAGTAGACCAAAATTGGCCTGCATAACCTTCAAAGTTGGCTTGTGCATGTTGTTAATAAAATAAGACTAATTTAGAATGAAATGAGCCTTTTCCATATAAACAGGATACCAGTCTAATAAGAAAGCGATTCTACACCAGAATAAATAATTAACTGTTAAAGTTTATTTACTTTATTATGCGGCTTTTCATTTTGTTCCCTTCTTGACAACCTGCGAGTACGTATAGGAGAAACTCGCGGACGTGAAGAATTTTCACACATGAAAATGCAGTATTAGGATTGAATTCAAATCTTGTTTAATGCATTTGATGATCAGTCTTCAGATTTTGAAAAGTGTCAAACAAAAATTGGTGTATTTTCTTCTCAATTTGATGTAAATCTAGCGGATGAGAATACGCAGTTAGCCTTGATTTACAGAATTCAGGTTTTTTCAAAAATCAATTCAAAGAAAAACTGGTATTAGAATTTTATAGATTTACCCAAGGAATTTTTGTGCTTAAAGCAAATATGCTGCTGCATGTGCAACTTTCTTTGGCAGCACTTATATTTGTGAGCAAACTTTCTCACTAATGAATTTAAACAAATCAAAAATAAATACAATAGCAAATGAGAACCTTTCTTCTGTTCTACATATTGCCACAACCAATCTTAAGCCCAACATAAAATCAACAATTTCAAATATTCAGTCCCAGCCATCTCATTAATTTTTACTAATTTTGATTATTAATTTTTTTATCATAATTTAAATTGTGTTCTCCGAATTATCAAAACATTTTCCTCTGTTATTCTGTTTCGTTTGTCCCCTTTTTAATAGGAATCTTTTTTTTTTGATAAAGTATTTTAATCATAACTATAATATTTGTGTTTTATTCATTTATTAATTGCATAATGTGTGCATAAATTAAATAACTAAAGTAATTGCAATTTATGCATATTGCAATCCCCCTCCCAGTATTTTCACGTTTTTAGTATGTTTTAACATTCATGTGCTGTTTTGGCCCTCATCATAATTCCTTTTACATATTTTGGTCCCTCATCCTGAAAAGATTGTGCATACCTGATGAATATTAATCTTTTCTGTGTGATTTGGAATTTAAATTTCATTCATTCGTTATAAAAAATAATGGCTGCTAGGAGGGTGGTGGGTCTTAAGATTATATGATAAGTCTCAATGAATTTTGTCAATATGAAAGACTTTTTACAAATTAAATAAAAAGAAATATTAGATTCATAATTTGATAATTTTTGCTTGCTTATGTCTTTATAAACACTTAAATTTTTCTCTTGAAGATTTGTCCTGTTTCTTTCATTGCAAACCATATTCTTTCAAAACTTCATTTTTAAGTAGGCATGACTGATAATCATTAGCTTCCATCATTGTGCAAATGTAATTTAATCTAATTTTTTTATTTTGTCAGTAGAAAAAAAAGAATAAAATATAAAATAATAAATGAATATGATAAATCAAAAGTTTAGGTTTGTTTAAGAGGGAAAACAGATAAAATCTTGTTTTCTTTGACTGCTGGTGCAGCTTATGTTTTTCTTCATTAGAATTCAAAATACTTACTTTACATTGTGAATACATATAGCACATAAGATTAAAATAATCTGATAAATGATGAAAAAAGAATGAGATTGCAAAACTATTAGGGCCTATTATTTATGATAATCGGATATTTATTGATGCTTGCTGGAAATTGAAAGAATTGGAGATTTGTCTTGTAAAATCTTTATTCCTTACTAATATAGTAGTTTTATAAATCTATAAGAATTTGTATTGTCTATAAGGAAAGATTTTCTTACTGCCTGTCTGATACTAGATATTTTGCTATCAAATGTCTATGTTTATAGTGGTCACTAAAGCAAGATTCATTTTGATTAGTAGCTGGAATCGGATGGAGATTTACTTTATCTTGGTGTCAATTTGATGTGATGGAATATTTCTTTATATTTTACTTAAAAAAATTAATTTCATTTATTTTCTGAACTCTGTTTTAGTTTTTTATTGCTCATTAATGTTTTTACATTATTTGCAATAATGATTAAAAATAAAGTAATATGTTATTTGATTAGTTAACTGTTAAGCTATTTCTTATTAGGATGAAATGAAGAAATAAGCAAGATTGACATTCTGAAACAATACTTTGCATATTTGATATATTGAATTGCTTTGAAAATAGTTGTTTCTTGTTTTTGTCAAATTTTTTACATAGCTCCATTACTTCTTGCAACCAAAACATGTAATAGTACTTAAGTATCATAAGTATCAAAAAATATTATTATTGCTTATTTAAAGTACGTTGTTGCAAGTTACTATTTTTAAAGGCAATTTTTCATAATGAAGTTGGTACAGAAGTAATGAAATATTATATTTACTGGTATAATTCAATTATCTCTTGTCACAATCCATAGTTAAGATATTTTTTTAAAAGGGGGGGGGGCACTGATTTAAGCTCTTGCACTTTATGCAATTAAAAAAATGTAAACTTATTGCTTTTAAAAAAAGTCATTTAAAATAAAATGAAGATCGTAATATTATATATAACACATGAAAATGTTTAGAAAGCTTGAGTTCTGGAGTTCAATGAATTTATTAAGTTATAGAGAGGTAATTTATTAAATATTTACTCCTATATATTATCTTAGATCAGAATGTTATAAAGAACAGTACATTATATGATATGAAGAGCGTTATAGTGATTTTATTTTTTAAGAAAATCAACTATTTTTATAGATAGAATAAATTCAATTAACTTTACTTCTCAAATGTATATTTCCTTGAAGTTGAAAGTGTTTCTGTGATTTAAAAGATTTCTGGTGCCCTTTGTGTGATAATGAAACAGTAATGTACAAAGTTGATGAGTATTCTCAAATGTTAAATAGATATGGAAAAAAGATGTAAAAGAGGATATTGAGGATTTTCAATCCTTAAATGATTAAATAAATGCAAGGAAATTGTGATCTTTTTTTGCTAATGGCTACTGATATTCTTTGAAAAGAAATTGTTTTTCATACTACTTCTTAAAATGATATTTAGTGAGAAAAGATTTTCTTTGAAATAACTGAGTGTCTTTTTCAAGTTTAGGAAGATGAGTGTTTGGAATAATATATAAAGTAAAACTTTTTATGTGTGTGTGTATAAAAGTAATGTAAAATATTATGATGATAATAATAATAATAATAAAACTTTTTAGGCTTTCATTTAAGTCTGAGAACTGACATGTTTGAATTTCAAAAATCAGAATATATTTACATAAAAACTTAGCATTATGCTCATGTGTTTTTGTTAATTATCTGAATTTAAATGGATTTTAATATTTTTGGCTTGAATTGGTCTTATTTTAAATTTCTTAATTTTTTTCTTTATTATGCAATCATTATGCAAAAAAAATTATTATTTAGTTTTCCTCGTTTGATATTGACTGTTTATGTATGTTATGGATAGCAAGATCCTCAAATCATTTTAAAGTTAGTGAATTATTATTTTAATCATGTGAGATCAGGATGGTTTGGTTAGGAGGTTTTGCTATCTCCAAAATTTACGGGCTAAAAATATTTTTACCTGCTTTTACTGGTATTACATTATGTATGCTTCTCTGGAAGCAGATGCCTTTTTAAAAAGTTGGCTGCTTTTTACCAGTATTGCATTATTACATATGCTTCTTTGAAAGCAGATGAATTTTTAAAAGGTTGATGTAGAACAATGACATTATAGCTGTTACTTCATCTTAAAACCAGTTAAGTTCGAAAATTATTTGCCTGCTATAAAAATTGAAAATGAAAGGGTAAAAAAAATTATCTATATATAGAAAGAGGGATAGAGAAGTCTAATGATTGTTTCAAGCCTGTTTAAATTGGTTTATGGCTTGAATTAAGACAAATAATAACTTAATAATAATAATGTTCTTGCATGATAACGTAAAATTTGCATTTGTAGATATCATTTTCTTTTTTATTTAAATTTGTTTTGAAAAATTAAATGTGATGCCATATGTAACAAATGCACTAAACATGCCAACTTGAATGGTATTTTTACTTAAAATTAATACTTCTAACAGTTACCTGTTTTTATTTCTTCTATTGTAAATAAACACATTTGGCTGGAAGAATTCTAGCCTCAGGCAAGCAGTATTTCATTCTAACGTACTTATAAAATTAATGGTCATAGCATAATGTCTCATCTGTGTTTATTGTGATTTAAAATCTGTATTAATATATTTTCTGTTTCAGACTTTAACTGATACTGAAAGAGGCGATGGAGGCTTTGGTTCTACTGGCAAAAATTAATTCTATTTTTTTTTTTCATGTTTAATTTATTTTAATGCATTTATTTTTAAGTGAGTTTGTAGATAAGCATAAATAAAAGCTGTTCAGTATTAATTTTGCTTTTATTTATTTATTGCATTGTTGTATATGTCAATTACAATTTTTTTTTTCAAATTTTAGTGCATAAATTTACAACTGAAAAGATAATTACAGAATTCTTGTAAAATTGTATTGAATTATCAATCAGTCATATTTTGGAACTTTTTTTCCCCTATGGAAATAGTAACGTACCAAGAAAATTTTATTAAAAATAACTATTAAACTAAATAATTATAAAAACTGAGATTTTCAAAATGTATGTACTTACAAAAACATTCTGGGTTTCTCTGAATGGTACTTTTTCCTCACATGTTGATGGTTTGGAAATTTTGGATTCTGGTTAGTAAACATCCTGTACAATCAATTGAAATATGTTTCTCTAACAGATCATCTCAAATGGTTTGTCTACTAGGCATATGTATATAATATAAATATTGCTAAATATCAGGAAACTATCTTAAATGCACTTTACAATTATTGTTTTTGAAAAATGACTAATTCCTCATTATAAGACATTTATTTCATTACTCTTCAATGTTTTAGAAATTGTTCCCCTCACCTCTTTTTCTTTTCTTATTATTTTTACGGTACATTCAAGCAACAACTAAAGAATTGACATTTCTTTGCTGTCTTTGACGTTTGCCATGGCACCAAGTACATTTTAAAAAAATCCATACAAACTGGGGAAGTACATGGAATTTTTCATGAGATTCCCGAATGTGTGAGACTATTTAATTCTCTCATGCAATTACAGCAAATTTATCTGGCATTAATAGAATCATTCAATCTGCGAAAGTACTGAGGTGGTGTTTAAGTCACTTACAAGTGGGTTTTATTAAATGGTTTAACCCTTTCAGTCCTGAATTGTTAAAATGTGGAATAAAAAAATGATGGAAATTAGTGATAAGGGTTACAAAGAGAACATCCATATTTAATTTCATCTCATTTTTACCACAACTATAGGAGCTAGGAGGTCATGACAAATGCACCCTTAGGTTTGAAAAGAAATTAAGAAAATGTAATAATAGATTAGTGATTTTTATTTAAATAATGAACTGCTAAAAATCTGTTTTTAATATAGGTGGAATGGATAAAATTATAAATCCTGATGGCATTAGAGAAATTCCACAAATTCTGTTTGCTATATACTACTCGTATTGTATGATAAGCTTAAATAACATGGGAAAACAGACACTTCAATGGTTCAAAAAATCATTACTGATATTTTAAGATCGTAACCAACGTTTGTATCTAAATGGAATACTGGAGATGATTTATTAAGTAGGAAAATGTCAAAATTGATGTTTAAAAGTAAGCAGATTTCACTTTTTAGAAGAATAGTACTTTAAAGCTGAAGTTGAATGGTATTCTGTGATATCGGGAGTGTTTTCGCATATATTCATCGATATCGAAATAGCTAAGAATGCAATGACTTACATTATTTGTAACGAATTACTTCCCCCCTCCCCCACGCACACAATGTCGTAAGAAGTCTAAACAATAAAAAAAATGTAAAGTTTTGATGAAGTAATGATCAGCTATTCACAAAAATGCCAAAATGGACAGTAATCTTATTGCAAGATATTTGTGTGAATCAACCAATACTCTCTCCCAAGTTATTGATTAACCACTTCGCATACAATGACGTGTCTGACACGCGCATCTAATTACTGAATTTTTATTTTCAAGTCTGCAATTAAGCCACAGAAAATAGTATTTAAATATGAAAAAATCAATATGAAACGATTTGGTATCCCAAATGCTCCATATATTATTTTAAAAACTCAAATTAACAATAAATAACCAAATGGGATGAGTTATCTAATGAGAAAGTTAAATAAATTCGTATGTCAAGTGGTTAAAGAAATTATATCATACGGTTACTTGTATAAATTAGTCGGAGTGGACAAATTGTAAATTTAAAAACTGTAAAACATCAAAGATTATCCGCTGAGTAAAAGACTGCAGTATTTATGAACACGCATTAAAATATTCACTAACTTGTCGTCGAAAGATTACAATACAACTTATGTCATTTAATGGGTGGGAAGGGCCAAAATAGTTAATAGAATCTCTTGAACTTAGGCGTCGGGAGAAATTCTTGAGAGGATTTTAGTAAAGAAGAGAGGGAAGGTGTAAAGACTACAATATCTTCGTCTAATACTGAAAACATTACCACATGCAATAGAATATATTCTTGCTCCAAAACCTAACAAATAGTACCAGTAAATAGACATTTTTTGAAGACTGTTATTAGATTATAGTACTATTTTCTTTTGAAGGGAAAAAAAAGCTTAAATGCTATGTTAGAATATCTCTTGTGTGCCCCTAACTTACGTGGAAATTCACTTTTTGTTGATTAAACTGAGGGAAAAAAGGGTAAAAGCTTCTGGAATAAGTTTTTAAAAAATTTTACATTATTATAAAGCATGAAGAACCCATTTTAATTGCTTTCCGACCTGGACGATTTTATCAAGTGGAAAAACAATCTTGAACCACTTCCCTGGTGAGTGAAGGATTATAGATTATATCATAAAAGAACAAGGTCATTTTCATATAAAACGAATAAAACAGCATCTGAACAGTGATGCATTCGAGAATTCCTCTAAAGATTAAAATGGGGGGGGGGGGGCTCGTGATCCGTGATTTTTGCGTTCTGGAAAAAATGAAAATTAAATTTCAATTGAAAGAAGCAGAATCAAACTACCAAGTCAAATTTTGGAGAAATCTGAATAGTTGAAGGGTGTGCATGGAAGTAAAATCAAGATTTTTCGCAGTGGCTTTGGTAGAAGAATATCCAAGTAAATGCTTGATGATCATTTCATTCGAACAAATAAAAATATATTTCTAGATAACAAATAGTGCCAAAAATTTCTCAACAAAATGGCGTCATTGAGGGAATTAACTAAATTATTTTTGATATGACGCACTGCTTGCTGATTTAGGTAGTAATTTTAGGTGATGCAGTAAACATCACTTGCTATATTTGAAACAGATGCCCAACGACAGCATTTAATGCCAATATCTGGATTGGTAATTGATAAGAGTAGTTACAGAGCACTTTTTAGAGAGGATACTACACATATCAAGGGTAATTAGCTCCTAGTGCTGAATAACGATCGAGAAAAGGCACTTATAAATAGAATATATATTGGAAAACTTGCTGATCTCTGGAAAGAAGAAAGCAAATATTGGATATTTCAAAAACAAATTAAAGGAAAGCTTTGAAGCTAAGTGTTAAGGGATGCAAGACACGTATTGTTCATGAGAAAAGTTTTAAAGATCGATCAATCATCCTATGTCGGACAAATCCTGAACACGTTCCGAATGGAAAATGCTAACTAAGCATCAACTTCATCGGACGGTGGCATGAAATATTGCCTTCCTGATCGCGATTTCCAAAGAATAAATGTGTCCTACCGGCAAGCAGTTGACAATATACTGTACTTGGCTTGGAGCGTACGACCAAATCTGTCGTAGCCAGCAGCTTATACTCGATACCCATTCAAGCAATATTCATTTCATTGAACACTGGAGAAATATTAAGTATATATTCACGTATCTAAAAGCACTAAATGGCCATGAATTAAGCTTCAAGAAGGCAAGGATTTTATTTGATGTCTAGGGCGGTGAATGAATCAATCGCAAATTTAAGATGATTACTTTTTGTGTTTATGTGATTTTCTCTTTCTTTTATAGACATCTTATGTTTTTTCGAACAATCGGAGAACCTATGAATAGTTGAACAAAATAATATAAGCTCCCTAGGCTGTACTTAAAATTTTTTAGTACTGAAGTTTAATCTTATTCGAATTTGCCTATGCTTTTGATTTGTGCGTTCTTCGCCTGAACCTCTTTAAAAAAACTCATGGAGTAAATTTGCATCATTTTTCTTGATAGCCTCTGCAATGCGCTCCTCTGTAAAATTATCCTCTCTAAATCTACAGTTCATACACCAGTATCACCCAAGTATATCGCTTTAGGATAGTTTAGGTTGTTTTGATTTTTTGGCACAAATGCCAGATATGGCCATGCAGCGGCAATCAAATGGTAACACGCATTTACAGAATAAAAAAAATCCTTCAATTAAAGACTAAGCAAAGGTTAAAATTTTAATCGCATGTTAACGCATTAAAAAATGGAAATTAAATAAACATCCATGGTAAAAGTTAATTAAAAACCAACATTCATAAAGGTTTAAAAAATCTAAAATACAATGCAACAAACCAATGGTCTGTAAAAATTTAAAAATATTAGAGTGAGGTTTTTCACCCACTAGTTCACACATGTTTATAGATATTGAATTGAAAAAGCGGAAATGACGATTATTAAAAACAGGACATCGCTTTCAGGTATTAAATTCTCAAAATTTTGTCTGATAAAATTCTACAAATGCGAATGGCATCGAATCTTATTTGTGTCGTGTGACTCCCAAGAGTTAGTAGTTTATTCTATTAAATCATACAGATTTATATTACGGATACACAACATATATTAAGAGTATTCAGTTTTTGAAGAACTAATGAAAACTTTTTAACATAAACTTGAATAAGATGTTCACATTTCCTAAAACAAAGTTTTTTTATCCTTGCAATGCCTTTTAGTTAATGTCACCTTCTCAAACAAAGGTTTTAACCAGTCCTTCAACAATACTACTCTTTCATTATGTGTGAGAATGACAAATCTATCAAGAAGATTTAAATTTGGATTTTTATCAATCTTTCGTAATTAGTTACCAAACTTTTCTAATTTCTTCATTAAATGTTTGCAGTCGTACTATAGGATAACGTAGATTATTTTGGCGAGAAATACTATAATCCGTGATAGAATCCTTTTCCTTTGATATTATAGGTTGTTTGTTTTATCTCTAAACTTCATCCACAATAGATACGCAATTCATTTATTTCATCAGTTTTTGAAAATAACTACTTTTTATCCTTCATAATTTTTCCTAATGCTTTTTTTTTTCTTCAAATAACTAAGCGTAAAAATGCTTGTTTTAACATTAATACATAACTAAAATATAATTCCAAAACGTTACTTGACGGTTGTAGCAGTGACCAAACAGGGCCATGAAAAAAATCTCGCCAATTCGGCGATTTCAATCGTCAAATTATACAGCAACCAATTCGTGCTTCCAAAATTTTCGTAATAAATAATAATGCTCCTAAGTCTATTTTTATAATTTGGCGGGATTTTTTTTTTTTTTTTTTGGCGCTTTTTGGTTGTAATTAATATCAAATTATGCCCCAGAAACTAAACTAAAAAAAGCTATAGAAGATAAAAGTAAACAAAATTCTAAAGCACTTAAGGACGAATATGTAATAATAACCACATCAGGTTATCAAATCAGAATAGAAATAGGCAAAAAAATATAAAATTAAATTACTTGTTAAGTAGATGCACCCTGTCGAAGGCTTCTCTGTATTACATTTTGACTTCGACTCGGG
>JAOUZG010044845.1:149107-181417 GCA_026289955.1 Argiope argentata
AATATCGGACATCTTCACAAGGACTTTTGTGTGATCATCAGTTCTCATACATCACAGATCAGTTCTCATACACCATCAGTTTTTATACCTCACATAACAAACTGCAATGGTGCACTAAATCCAAAGCATACAATTCATTCTATAAGATTCTCATTCAGTGTTTATGTAGTCAGCAACTATTTGAGAAGAAAAGCATCAAGAAATTTTAATCACAAAGTTAATGGCCACTGACGTAGTTTGAATTGCATCAAATTAGATTCATTGCTGTTTTTTTTAATAATTTCTTGAACAAATAGTATAGAGTGAGAAAAAAAATTTCATCTTCAACAAATTTGACCACGAAATTTCAAAGTAAATTCTTTTTTTTTTTATTTTTATTTTCCCGAGTCAAAAAAAAAAAAAGGATTACGTTTGTTAGTCTGTGAACATAATTAAAATTTAGAATCAGATGGTCATCCATCTGACTAGCCTATATATGATGATGTGGTGTCCGCTTTTTACCACGGAAAGAGGGGTGCAGTAGCTTCTGAGGGTATGGACCCCTGAGCACCCGAGGGCAGAAGCCACACGCTTGCACAGCCCCTTTTTAAAGGTGGGCACATTCACACATCTCACAGATAGAAAACAGAAGAACAACCATGCCCGAACCCGGAACTCACAGAAGACGTGCTACCTCAGTGCCAGAAAGCCGGCGACTAGCCTATATATAAAAATTGTATAAACCCTCAATAGTTTGATATGTGTCCTTATAATGTGAGATAAAAAGCCAATCAAATCTTCAATTTTTCACTACATTTTTTTGAATAGCAGTTATAAAGAAACTATTTCAAACTGTAATACATTTTAAAACTAATTTTTTTTCCATCCGCGCAAATTCCCATAGACATGTTTTTCAAAATGTCAATCCCCCTACCATCAAGAAATAATGCAGATGTATTTATAAATTTAATAGTTTCTTCTATATAACACAGACTTTATTAAAATTACAAATATATATTTTTAAAAACTATTCCAAACTTATTATTTTTTAAAAAATTATTCCTAATTTCAAGAAGCTATCTTTTTTACAGCTCATTATAATAGATTTTTGATAAAATAAGGTTTCGGATTAATAATCTTTTTTTCAAATACGAAAAACAGACTTTTGACATCCAGTCTTATGCAGGACGGGTGAAGCGTGATAGGGCGGCAAATTTTGGAACGCCAACCCAACAACTTAAAGCAATAAAATTTGCAATTATGCATGTTTTTTACATGTCCAAAGAAGTTCAACTTGAGTATAACACAATTATGTTATATAAAACTACAATTACCCGGGCTTTACACAAAAAATAAAGGAACTTCGTCAGTGAACAGAAATAAGTTGATAACTAACCAATAGTTTAAATATTATAGAATTGCCTTATCAGAATTGAAACGGCTTCGTTTTTAAAAAAAGAAGCCATGTCTTCAATTTCATCATCAGATCATTATCTATTGAGCATCAAGCAATAATAGAATTGTTCGAGAATTAAGGTACAGAGTATTATAAATAAAATGACCCTATTCATAACCTTTTTTGCATTTCGGATTTTGATTAATTTTAGTACATAAGTTATATGAACCATCGAAACAAGATTTCTAAAAGGAAAAAAAAAAAAAAAAAAAAATAGTTCAAATTTTGTCCATTAGATGTCTTTAAAATTTTTTTTCCATACAGATTAGCCAAACCTGTAAAGAGACTTTTAGCCAGGGCCCGAAAATCATTCTGCGTACTTTTGCCATGGTTAATCCTGCTCTTATTAAAAAAAGATCGAGCTTTACTGCTAAAACTTTTAATTATAACGGCAGCAATAGCTATACTGCTCTACGTGAATATCGTCGTTTAAAGTAATTACGAAAAGGGCCCATGTCGAAGAATGGTTTGATTATTCTAAAATTTTATCAGACAGAAGACATGGGTGTGCTGCCAGGAAGAGGGTGGGAATGGGTTGTGAATGAAGCTTCGAAAAAGTTGCAACTGCTGTGGTAGAAAGAGTCCCCAGTTCCAGCTATACTTCAGCAAGCGCTCGATCGGTATCACGTGAGTTGGCGATTCCGTGTCGATAGCCTAAAAAATTCTGCGATCTATTTTAAATTAGTATCCGCATAAGATCCACGAGGTGTAAATGCTGCAACCTCAAGGCACCCTAACACACTATGAATTTGCTTGGCAATTTTTGGCGAGAATGGAAGTTAATGACACGTGGCTTTCCTAAATTTTACGGTTAGATGAGATGCATTTTTCTTTAGAGCTGTGAATAATCAAAATTGGCGCATATGGGACGCTTTACCTCCAACAACCATTGCTTTCTGATAACATGACTACATGGTGTGGATTTAATGATGATTTTATCTTCTGACAGTTTTTCTTTGAAATTCCCACTCCTCAAGGCCTTAAAACGTGCTATATATGAGTACACGGTAAAATGAACTTCTTCGACAGCAGACCATTCCTGCTTTACAGAAACGGTGAGGTTTGCACACTAATGTCTTCATGCAAGATGGGGCAACACTCGAGGATAAACACTATGTCAAAGAAGAATCGTGCTAACTTTGGCGAGAATCATAGTAACATCCAGAGCTTTTCAGAGTGCCTGGCCTAAAAGATTGTGTTTGGGAGGAGGAATTAGGATTTTATCCGAGTCGTAAGCCAGCATTACACGCCATGTTTGTGAAATTCCTCGAGAGTTTCTTTACACTAACTTTGAACACGCCACAATCCGCTTTGGACTCGTAATTGATGCCATGAAGCACACATAGAGTCCTTTCTGTAAATGAATAAATTTTAATGAATCTTACAAACATTTGGTACTCCTTTAAGCGCCACGATTCTCTCCGGTGTTCAAAATTAGAACTATTTCTTTGTAGAAATCTCTTCCTCAAGGTCCACATAATATCTATATCATGTTTAAATAACATAAGTTTCATCAAAACCGAAAGGCAGAACTGATTCTAGAGGGGTCTGAATACGGCCATTTTAATTATAACCACACAGTAAATTAAAGTTTTGTTCAGCTGCTTTCACTTCAAAATTTTGATAAATCTGATGAAAAGTTTTTAATTGCTTCCAATATAAATATTTATTATATAATGATAATTACAAAAAAAACCCCACCTCTTTCGATTGAGTCTTTTTCAGATAGTAAAGAACTTTTTAATAGAGCAAAAGACCCATTAATTTGAATCACACATATATTTTTCCCTCCCCTGCTACATTTTCATTCAAAATTCTTATAAGAAATAAAAATAATTTCAAAAAGTATTAATAATTTAAAAGTATTTATAGATATTTAAAGAATGTTTAAATAATAGATATGATTACTGATTTTCTTTCAGATTGAAAGTAAACATAATCAGAACAATTGGCAAATAAGGAATAGATTAAATCAAGAATGGAAAGAAGATCAAAACAACAAAAATATGTACAAATGGTTATTACAAATAACCAAGAGCCTGTCAGTTTAAAATTAAACAAAGATAATGTATTGGAAATCAGCTTTCTTCCCAAAAATAAATATTCTGATTTTCAGCAAGATCAGATTTGGATTCCACCACCTGCGAAAACTTCAAGGCGATTGGCGGGTTCACAAAAATATCCGAAAAATAATATTTTCATAAATATCCCAGCTGACGGAGCAGTTGAAAAAACAAATGACCAAACTCTTCGAATCGCACTTGGCAAAAATGAAAAATTCGTCCAAGAAAAATTTATAAACTCTTCTCCTAGGGAAGACGATAAGGTACTCGAATTTCAAGACACACAACGTGTGAGAGGTACATTTCAAGCTCAAGAACATGTTCTAGAAGAAGCAGAAGAGTTACTAAAAGAACACGAAAATAAACAAAAAGTTCTATCAAAATACTGTCGAGCATTGAAGAAAAATATGCAAGAAATAGCCAAATCAATTAAGGAGATGGAAAATCAAAATAAGGTATCAAGAAAAACAAAATCCACAGAGAAAACGAAAATGTATAACAATAACGTTCAGAAAAAAGAGCAGCGTATTTCACCATCCCCGAAGCAAAAAATTGTCCATGAGGTGGTAGGGACAACGATTACTTCTCAGGATGAAAATACAGATGATCAAAGTCTAAATGAAGAATATTCCCCAAGTCGAAAACGGAACAATTTCGACAAACTCAGTAGAAAACAGATGCTTAAGAGGACATGTTCCATAGAAAATGTGTCACTAATGTATTTACCAGTTGATAAATTTATGCGAGAAGAATCTGAAGAAGAAAGCAATAAAACAGTAAAAACTAAAGACAGAGCGCGTAAAGAAATGACATCGCATCAATGCATCCCAACTGAAAACTTGATGATGAAACTGTCCGATAACATGAGGAAAACGAAACTGCTCATCGATTCAGTGTATCAGGAAGATGAAACTGTTGATACAATGCAAAAGAAATATGTTTCAGAAGTAGAAAAATTATACCGCGAACAGCAAGAATTATTAGAAAAAATATACCAAAGTTTGGATAAGACTAGTAGTGATGTTACAACTAGAAGTTCGGAGTCGTTTCAGACAGATAATGTACAAAATCACTATACTAATACTATAGAAAGAAGCTCAGCACAAGAAGAAAGAAAGGAAATGCAAAAGAAAGAAAGAATGTCTAAAAGTTTCCCAAATATTCATTTACAAAAGGAGACTAAATCTCTTGAAGATCGGTTAGAAAACGCCGATAAAAAGCTCGCAACACTAAGAAAAGAATTAGAAGCTACCAAACGATTTCAGTCGAAATATAAGCCTGAAATCGACGAGCAAGAATATTTAACTGTCCATAAAAATCTTGAAAATAAAGCGATAAACAAACAGAGTGCCCCAAACAAGTTTTTTAAAAACGGTGGTATGAAAAGCACTCCCAAAGAAACAGGAGTCAATAACATTTTAAAAAACGATGATTATGCATGCCAAACTGAAATAACGCAGGTAGTGAGGCAATTGCCTTCAAATATATCAGGAAAATTCAACGTTCGCAATGACCCACAAATGGACAGTGCTTCAAAGAACGATAGCTATGTATCTGAGACTAAAATAACACAAAAATTACGATTCTTGCCTTTAAAGACAATTGAGAAAACAATGAAGACCAGTACTGCTTCTCCTATTACAGAAATACTTAAAGATATTAACAAGTCAATAGATAATGTAATGCCTTTTGGTAAATATATATTACCAGAAGCTGAATATTTAAATACTGAAGAAGGTTCCTTAACAATTGATGACATTAGTTACAAAGAAGTTCCACAGAAAGAATATTATGATAGAGATTCTTTAAAACCAGACGATGAAAATACAAATATTGAGGAACGTACAAATAAAGACAAAATTCAAAAACCTCAGCCACAAATGGAGAGTTATAAACATAAAGAAAATGGGAGAATGAAATATTATTTTGATCTTGAGGGGAATTCATTAGTAAATGACAACACCAAGTACAAAGATGTTACACAGAAGTCTTATAATAAAAATGGCATTTCAAAATTGCAAGACAAAACAAGAGAAGAATCCGAACATTCTGATAATGATAAAACAAGACAAAAATATCAAATGCCAAAGAATGATAATCAATTCAAAGAAAACAGAGGAGTAACCGATTTCGACAGAAAGCTAACAGAGAGCAATGGATATGGTTCTTCCCAAAGCTTTACTCAGCTTTCAACAATGGAAGAATGCGATTGTTCAGGGACATGTACTAATCCAAGACACTTCAATGAATTTTCTGATTTTCAGAATCCATCCCAAATGAAAAACAAAAGCAAGCAAAAAACCAAACATAGCACTTTAACAAATGAAACACCTCTCGAAGGATCTATTGGTATAGACGACGATACAACCGATTCAAAAAGTGACTATCAGAATAAAAATTCTGATCCATCCGAAGAAAAAGACAAATTAAATTTTTTCGTTTACCAGACTCCTCTTGCAGAATCTACAAAAATAGATCATGATATTTCCGATTCAAAAAATGAACATCAGGACCAAAAATCTGATCCCTCTGGAGTAACAAACAACACAATTCAAGAAAACAAATTCAAATATCCTTCTAATCAAACACCACTTGCAGAATCTACAAGAATAGATGACAATGTTTTCGATTCAAAAAATGATTATCAGAACAAACAATCTGATTCACCTGAAGAAAAAAGCAAAACCAAAGAAAATAACAAATACAATTTTTTTACTGAACAGGCACCTCTTGCAGAATCTACAAGACTACACGATGATAATTTCAATTCAGAAACTGATTATGAGAGTAAAAAATATTATTCAACCAGAGCAGATAAAAATAGACAAGAAAACAAATTTGAGTTTTTTCGTAATCAAAAACCCGTTACAGAATCTAATAAAATGGATTTTAAGAGCAACAATGATAAAGGCTTCAGATCACAATATAGCAAGACATCACAGACAGACTATCCAGTTTTTACATTAGATAATTCAATTTATCAACCTAACTTTCAACCAGATTTGTATTCTCAAAAAAATAAGGATGCGTCTGACAATGATGGTAAAAAATTTGACGCTAGAACTCACAGTAAAAATAATCATGATAAACTCCCGAAGAAATGGAATGATCAACCAATATTTAGAAGACATCTGCAAACAACGCTGAACGAATTCGTGTATACATACCCGAAACAGCCAAAAGAAAAAATTCCAGATTCTGTCTTTGCAAGCGCGGCTAAGAAAATCCCCCCAAGTGTAAACAGAGGGGCCAAGAATATTCCAATAACAACAGAAAAGGACATTTCTGCCATTTCAGACATGGAAAAAGCAAGTAATAAAATAAACACTTTGTACAAAGACATAATGTCTCAATTTTAAAAATAATCAAATATTTATTTTAAAGCTATGATTTCTTTTTTATATATATAATAGTTTTAATTAAAATTATTTTTGAAATTTTTTTTTCATACTTAGTTAGTACTTTAGGAAAAAAGTACATAAACAATGAGTTAATTAAAATAAACTAAACAATGGCTATTGCTTATCACTCATGTTTTTAATTAAAATAATTCTTTTACGACAAATAATATGAGATTTTGTAAATTTTTTAAAACAACTAATAACCTAAATGAACTTTTAAAAATAGCTATTCTTTAGTCAAATAATTATTCAAGAAAATAGGTATAATTAACTAAAGATAATTAAAATGCTATTAATATATTTTTGAGGTTAGGGATGCCAATTCGGTTTTTTTTTTTGGTTGCACTGATTGAATAAAGAGATTAGGAAAGTAGATGATTAGCAATTGACAATTGCATATTTTTTGACACTGACAGTAAGGACCAGATTGTTGCCAACCCTTTTCCCCCTTTCTGATTTCTAACACCAAATATTTTTTTAATTTTAATTCTCTATATAAATATTTATGTAACAAATTCTTTCAAAGACTTAAATAAGGTCCTTTTCCAGTGAGTTGGTTCATTCCACATTTAAAAGAATTATAGATTTAATTCAAAAATAAATAAATTTTTTTAAATCACATACAGAATTAGGAATTTTAAAATTTATAAAGCAACACATTTTTTTAGAAATTTTGTAAGTCGTAAAAGATGAATTTGAAATATAAAAATAGTCTAACATTAAAATATTTGATTTTAATTTCATATGATATACAGAAGTTAGTATGTGAAGATATTCAAATGTCTGTAGAAGTTTTTGTATGACAAACAATGCCGAAAATGAAAATTGTTTTTTGCAATACTGTAATATCTAGATTCAGTTTCTCCTTAGAACTCTCTAATTTCAGTTTTACATAATAAAATGCAAAAGCCTCATTCAAATGGAATTGTGTTTTATCAATTCCAAATGATCAGTTTTCCCTGACTTCAAGTAAGGTAAAATTAATAAATAGGCAATTGTATAAGAGCCCTTGGGGGCTCCAATACTTTTCTGAGTTACATTTAGAGTAATTTAATTTTATTTAAAACGGTTGTGTATTTTAGTAGTTTTTTAAAAAATTGAATATTATTTAAATTTTGAAGTATTACAGTAGTAACTCTCCTAGATAATATTTACAAGTTCGATTGTTTTATAATTATAAAAGGATAATATAATTATAATTAAATAGTTTTTGGATTATTTTAAGGAAAGATTATTTTTAAAATCACTTAATGACACAAGCCTAGTTAATTTATTTTACACAAGTAGTAACAAATGATAGCCAAAAATAATAAGATTTTTAAATGCTTAAAATCGCTTTTGAATTTAAATTTTCTATAAACAAAATATTAAACTTTTTTTTAAAAATACCCGAAATTTAATGTATTTTTGCTTTGTTAAATTTTGTTTTATAAAACTGCTTATATATAGACTAAAATTAAAAACAATTTAAAAAAAAATCTGGTTTAAGAAGTTGAGAAGGGTGAATGGAAGGTTACAAGACTTGAACTGCTTAAGGTCTCCTAGGAGGATTGATCCAGTATTGGCTTCAGGAAGAAACTTAATCACCAAAAAGAAAACATTGTTCTAAATCCCTTTTCAATCACTGTCAGATATTAAAATGTTATTTGTAGATAAAGGGTAAATGAAAATTAATTATCATTCATTTGAAAGAAAAACTTATTGATTGCATTTTTAGAATTCATATGTACAGTCACAGGAAAAAAGTGGCATTTATCTTTATTCTGGCATTGTTCCCTGTACAATCATAAAAAAGAAGGTGTTTGAAATGGTTTAACCTATTATTAAAGATTTTTTGAATTAAAAATTTCTTAAGGGGCCATCCATATATTGAAGAAAGAGCAAACTTGAAAAATTCCAATTATAGCATCAATTTTTCTTAGCAAATTTTAAAATTACATTAAAGGTTATTTCTGGAAAGCAATTTTCATTAGTTCAATCTATTAATTTCGAAATTATAGACCAAAAAAATTTGGACTTTCCAATATTAAAATTGAATTTTGACCTCTTATTCATAACTTAAATTTTTTTAAAGTTATTGGGCTACACTCTTTTTTTAATGAAAATTTAAGGTATTCTATACATTTTGCATACATTTTTAAGAAGTGAAAAAAATTACAAAATTAGTTAAAAATTTTTCAAATTGCAGAATACTTCAATTTTGGCATAAATTGAAGGACCAGACATTTTTATGGGAACATGCAAAATTTCAGCTCATTTCTACAAGTAGTTTTTTGTATTGCTCCTGAAAAGATGGCATTGATCAATCATTTCAAAATATCAACAACTTTTTATATCACATTGAAATTCTCTGATCATTGAATCCTTAAAACAAATATCATTTTCTGCATTGTTGTAACATAAAAATATATTTAAAAAATTCATCATTAACAAAGAATATGAAATCAAAATTTTAAAATAATAATTGCCCTATTATTTTATTTACAGTTCCAACTTTTATATGTGGAAGATAGTCTGTGTCCTTGTAATAAAATAAAACTTTTACTCATCTTGTATAAGGTCACATTTACAAAATATAACAAATTCCGAAAAATCCATATTTTTTGTTGTTATTGTTTTATAGGATTCAACTAATTTCACAAACAATTTGAGAAATTATTTTTCCTAATAATTTATGGATAACAAACTCTATATTTTCTAAAAGAAAAGAACCATTTGTGTTCATTTACATTTACTGATGTTTGTTTAAATGGACAATATTTCTTACACTAATCTTAAATTTTACAAGATTGATTTGCTGTGATTATAATTACTGTAAATTAAATTGTAATAATAATTAATTGCAATTATAATTAAAAGTAAGGAGCACATTTAATTTTACATCTTTTACTCACACAACAAAACTTCTCACTGTGGTTTTTTTTTAGCATAACGGAGAATTAAGCTCAAGTACAATTTACAAAAAAACTTCCAATACACTTCACAATTTCTTTCCTGAAAAGGATCAAGGCTCTTCTAAAATTTTCACTATAAACATCATGAGATGGATGAAATATAAAACGATTTTACCATGTGGATTAAAGTTTTAAAAGTATGACAAAAAAAATCATTATCGACTTCTACAGATTATCTAAATTTTATGCATTTAAATATAGATATAACCCTTTGAGAGGAAACGTCGAATATCTCCATTATAATTATGGAATATTAATTAAAAGTTGTACATCAGTTTTTTTTTACATTGGAAATTCATCTGTGATATTAAAAAGTTATTATTTTATTAAATTTCAAAGTTAGCACAATTTTAATTATGTAGATAACCCCTACAAAAATGTTCGACTCGGCATTTTATTTTATTACTACTTTTAAAACGGCACTTTTAGTTTTCCCATAGGAAGAACAGTTGCAAAATAAATTTGAGTGGCTTTTTCCTGCTGTGACTGAACATTGGAATCTGACCATTTTATTATACATAACTGCCCCTTTCTGATTAAAATAGCTGCTATTTCAAATTAAAGGAAGAAAACACTTAAGTAGATATTTTATGTATTTTAGATGCCGGATGTTCATTAAAGTTATGCTAAAATTCAAAAGATTGTTATAAATAAGAATTTTGTCTAAACATAAGACAGTTATTATAAACTGATGAAACTACTTGCAGCTAAATCAGAAACAGAAATTTTTATTTTGAAATGACATGAAGTTACTTGCATAGATTTAGTTAGAAAAGAGCACTTTTATGCAATTTGAAAACACTTTAAATTTGTACTTTATTTAGGCTTGAATTCCACCATTACAAAGTGCAGAAGAAAGGAATAGTCACTTGTTATGATGATCATTTGCTATTTTGTTGAAGGAATTTCTCAGACAAAGTATACAATATTTCAAAGTTAAAGCAATAGCATAATCCCCATAAATTTCTAAATAGTTGAAAATCATAACCACATGACATGTGTTTTTAATATATTCTCTTTCAAGCATTATCTTGCAAAGGTATTTTATCATATCAAATCAATAATATCTTGCAACTTCAATTAGTTATCTGTCCATCAGAAAAATGTTTTTGAATTTGACAATAAGTTGCACTGAGAGTAATCTTATCAAGAATATACCAATTTTACTATACTTACATTCAAGACATATCTGTTACAATTTTGAAATTAGTAAAAGGGTATCTAAGATTTTAGTGGGTAACATCTATGCCCCCCCCCTTCAACATGTTTGATGGGAGAATATTATAATTATAATTTATTTGGCTTATGTAAAATATTAATTATTTATCTAAACAGTTTACATAGCTCCTTTCCCTACTTCAAAAACATATAAACTTTAAAATAATAATAATAATAATCGAAATTAGATGTGTATTAAAAACTGTGAAAATAAAATAAAAAAATAACGGGGAGAGCAATTGCAGCAAAAGGTTAATATAATAAGATGCAGACAACAGTATATTAGTTATGTAGAGTGAAATCCATAATCAATAAATCTAATGAAATTCTAAGAAGGAACAATTTACATAGAAAATGTTAGCTTTATTATATACAAATTAAAATAAATTATTATTTACATAATAACAGTGTACTGATTAAAATGAAATGGATGTAAATAGATGTCTTTATTTATTCCTTAGGACATGAAAACATAAATCTACAACGAAAGGCCATACAAGAGCAAAAACTGTCCCAGCTGAATTCAAACTCCATTCACCATAATCTAAACGATTATTTGTTGTCTGAAAGCAATACATAGAACATATAATCAAACAACTGCATATTCAACATTGATATTACTTAAAAAAAGACATGAAAGTTCTTGAGATATATTAATAATTATTGCACAACCATTAAATAAACTTATCCTATTTTTCCCATGCTCCTACAGAGGACAATGAACCAAAAAGTATAAGTGCAATCGATCAAAGATTTGAATTAAAATTTTCTAATCATAGTAGATTTTTCATATAATTATTACACAATACATAAAATGAAAATCTATATATATTACTTCTTTGTAATTAAATCTATATTTAAACAAATTAAATCTACATCTAAAATAATTTCAATTAGTAAGTACATAATAATTTAATAAACTTGAAGATTCTTTTTTATTCTTAGAAAATGTATTTCACATAATTTTTTCAATAAATAAATAAATAAAATAAATATAAAAGCTTTTTTTCATTATTTATGTACCACAGACTTATTTTATCTCCAATTTTCTAAACACAATCTTTTATCTCTGGATTCTGTCTAATAACTATTTTTAGAATCACTCAATGTTTTGGCAAAACATATCTCATCTAACTATGATTTGATTTTTTTAAAAAAAATATTCTAATTTATCTATTCTAAAACACAACTTTTTCATGCTTAGAATACATCAGAAAATTTGTTTCAGAAGAAAATATATTTTTCAAATGAAAGAATGTGAAATATCAAACACCACTTGTCCTAAAATCTAATATATCTTTTAAGGAGTGATAATTCATTCAAATCAAAATAACATAATACCTCTGAAATATAAGCTAATTTACCTGGAAATATTAACATTTATTTATATAAAATTGCTAATATATTAAATAATTTTAAAAATAGAATATCCTTTATAGATAGGATTTTTAAATTAAAGAAAAGTTTCCTTACTTCTAAATTTTCTAGATTAGTAGATTCAGCTAAAATGTTTAAATTATCGAGCTTCTTCAAAATGCCTTCCATAGACTTTTGCAAATTCATAAGAGCTAACATTAGGAAATATTTTTCATTAAAAACAGCACAACCTTGAGCACCTTTTGGATTTTTAAGCCTGTTAAAAACAGTTGTTTCAGGAGATTCGTAATCTAAATATAAAAATGACATAAGACAATCAGTTACACAACAATATGCATAATTACACATATTTCAAAAAATTGAATAAGAATATATTGGAATCAAGATATGAACCAGTCATAATCAGACTATGCAATAAATTTTTAATTGTATTTGAGTGTATTTCCTGAATCACTGGTGATTCTAAAAAGTGAAACTGCTTGCTAAGAATAAAAGTTTGTTTGTACAGAACTATAATATGCAAAGATAATTTGACTATTTCTCATGATAGTTTAAAAATAAGAGCTATTTTTTAAATTAAATTTTCTGATCTCAATTTTTATCAATCCATTTTGTAAATTATATAAAATAAAAAATTGATTTACTTTAATCAACTAGACATTAAAATGTCACTATACTGAAATCCCTATGATTTTATAATAATAGAATATTTTCACATATTTTGAGTTTTCTTTACTTATTTAATATAATGGAAATTTACGTTGGGAGTAAAAAAAATGCAAAAAGCATAAAATAAAAATGCATAGATTTGAAATGAAAAACTAAATGTTATCCAATAATTCTGTAAAAATTTAAGATTTTATAATAAAAGAATATGTTCACATATTTTGAGTTTTTCTTACTCGTTTAATATAATGGAAATTTTCATTGGGAGTAAAAATATGCAAAAAGTATAAAATAAAAATGCATAAATTTGAAATGAAAAACTAAGTATTATCAAATAATTCTGTAAAAATTTTAAGATGGAAAAACTATTAAAAGTTATCTCAATATTATTTAAATTTCGATTACCCCAAAATCATGAAGTAGACAACAATGGAGTTAAATAAAAATGCAGGCTTTCTTTGCACAGGAGAATAAAAAATAGCTAAATTGCAAATATTTAAAAACTAACCCTCCCATCGGCGACATTCAGATTGCTAAACTTACCAAAAGTGACTGAATAACAGGTTTATTCTTAAAAGTATCAGGATTTGGACAAAAGGATTGCTTTCCCCTTTTGCAGTTAGTTCAGCATAGCAGGGTACATTGATTAGCGGATCTCATGTTGTGAGTGACAGCTGCTGCTTATCACAGTCTTTCGATTTCTAAGAGCATGTTTCTTTCAGTCGATCAAAATAACATCGGTTGAAAACACAGAAAATATTATAGTGTTTTATAGGATTTTTGATTATTTCATGTAACACTACATAAAATTTACATTAGACATAAATTATTTTTTGCTTAATATGATAAGAATTAAATTTTTATGAATTGAAAGTGTTCCTCTAACATTTTTTTTAAAAATGTTTCTCAAAATTTTTAATCTGCTCATAATGTGAAATAATTTTTTGAATTTAAATACAAGTGATATAATTCTTGAAGAAAAATCCTTTCAGTGCATTTCCAATGTATTTCAATATTCTAAATTCCCCTTTAAAAATATTAATTGTGATAAGTAACACCAAGTTGTCATTTTGCTTCTTCAGTATTTAGAAAAAAAAAATGTGTAATTAGGAAATTTCATACGATATTTCAATTTCTGAGATATTTTGGTATTTATCTGCGTGATTAAAATCTCGTAATTAAGTATGTCTTACAATACTTAAGTAATACTGAAATAACTGGACTGTGCAGCTGATGTGTCTTATGACTGCAACAAGAAGAAATAATTGTCAAAATATTTCATTGTAATATTCAAGATACAAACAAATTTGTCCTGAAAAAATGGATTAAATAATATAGTTTATTTTGACTTATAATTAACCATTTGACACTAGAACTTTTTGAATACTTCAAAAGAAAGCTCCTAAAGAATATTAAGAACAATTTTAAAATAAATTACAATTAAAAAAATTCAACTTAAGTTATTCAGGTTAAAGTTAAAGCTCTCATTATTTTGCAATAGGATAATGACATAAGCAAATCATTATAAAGAAATTCTGCATTTAAAAGCTTTGCAAATGCAGTAGCATTGATGTTTTTCATATTTATTTATTTCTAGCTGCTTTTGGTGATGGGTACATGCTCCGAGATTACTGGTCAATACAAAATTTTAAATCAAATGGTTTCTTCAGCAAAACATCTTAAAATTTCAACTTTTGATAATCATACAACTCATATGGTTTCAGAAACCATGCACCACTTTGTACAATATAACCTTTGGATTTTATCAGCTCTTCAATAGTAAATCCTCAATTTAACATCGAAGAGAATAAACAATTAATTTAAAACCTTTTTTATTAAAAACAACCAGGCTTATTAAATTTCTTAATACAGAGAATAAAACCATTCAGCAACTAAGTTTTATATGTACTACTGAATATTTCTTTTTAATTTTTTAAATATCTCAGATTAGCTACCAGCTACCTTAATAAGTAAAAATTTCTCTGATTCACAAAATATATGATTTAATATAATGAATGTAAATCTTATCTTTCTAAAAAAAAAAAAAAAATGCTTTAATTTATTGGTTTTATACAAATAAAATATCTCCCAATTTTTAGTTACACTTATTAATGAAAATAAATTTTTTTTATTTCATTAAAAGATAAAAAGTCTCATTTATTAAGTAAAATTCTGTATATAAGTTCAGTATCTTATTTTAAAAAATAAATTGCATAAGCATCTCATAAGCATTGCATCTCAATTCGAAAATCCTTAAATGAAAGCACACTATAAAAGAGAAAATTGTCACATTTTTATTTTATATTTATTTTTTAGGTTAACTATTGCCTTATGCTAGAAAGCTTTAAAATCTTATGGATCAATTTATTAATATAATACTCATAAATGTTCATTCCAGGTATATAATTCAATTTTATTCCCCTTAACTCAATAAGGTTTCACATTTATTCTCAAAATCTCACAAGTAATGGCTGAGAACATGAATGATATTTTAAAATGCTAAAAGAACGCGGTCAGGAAGATAACATTCATATAGCCCACTGATACTGATTGATTTCTCCTTATCTCACATTCATATTCACATTATCCCCCAGCTTGAGTTTGGGGGAAGAGAAAAACTGGACCTGTAAAAATACATGCAGCGAAAGTTTTAAGGGGATTTTAGTTTCCATCTATTTATGGGACTGCCGCTTTGAAGGGAGAAAAAAATCTGTATATTTGCAGGTTTGCTACTTGGAGGATTAATGTCATATGTTTCTGGTCATAAGATGAAGGTGAGTTATGGCCTATTACATTTCATAAAAAAATTAAAATTTTTCTACCTTTATATTTGTTAAAACTATTATAAAAATACAGCAATTTTAATTTTTTTTTCAAAAATGTAACCTATTATTAAAAATGCAAATTATGTATTTGTTATTAATATAAATATAAAGCATTATTAAAATCAATATAATAATAAATGTACATAGTAACAACTTTAGCATGTTATCAATTAATATATAACTAAGCATGGTTCCAATTTTAATTACATAAAAATTAAAAAGGCTTTTTTAAATAACCCTTGCAATTTGGAATATAATAATTTGACTATCATTAACAACTAATTTGAAAAATAGTTGAACACTGAATATTCACTTATATTACAATAACATTTTGAGTTTTTCTATACAAAAAATTAATTAGTAAAACAAAAATACTATTGAAAATTTATTGATTATGCATAATGTTTTTTAAAAAATGAAAGTTAGTTATGTTTTTATGATAACTACTCTCTTCCTAATAATATGAACAGCAGGAAAAAAGATTTTTTTTCAGGGATCAGGAAATATTTTATATATAAACAAATAGAAAATTAAATTTAAAAAATGTGCTAAGCAGCCTCTCTATGTTATTTTTATTTATGTTGAAAAACATGCAATTAAACAATGACAATGTATGCTATTTAATGTGATCCTACTTCAAGTCATATTTCGCTTTACATAATCAAAATATTCATTGTGTTCCAAGCCACTGTATTCAAATGTACTCAAAAATATTGAGTGTGTTCACTGTGTCATATCGTGTATCAATTTTGATGTATGGAATTGAACAGTCCATCATTTTACATTAGCATTAAAAGTTGATATGTATGGAATTTTTGGTCTACTTGTATCTGGAAAGCGTTTTTTTTAATGGAGCTCACCATTTTTTATTTGGACCATGACAATATAGACCAGATTTAGAGATAAGTTAATTTGCTAGACATGACTTGAAATCTGTAAAACTGTTGCAAACCACTGTTTTCAGCAATCAAATTACATAATTAAAATGGATGATGGAAGGGGGAGGGGGAGATTACTTAAGATTTAAAGATCATAGCAAGCATGAAATACATCTAAAATTAATCAGCATATCACTGTAGTGTAGCTAACGAGTCAAGCACTTAATATTTTTAAGTGTGGCAAGTAGAATCATTTAAGAAATTTTACAAATGAAATAATTACAATCAATACATAAGCAAACTTTAAAAAATTGTCAATACATAATAACTTAGAATATTGAATTCTTTATATGTGTTTAAAAACAAGAAAACATAGGCAGTTTAGAGAAAAGGAAAAAATTCAGTCCCCCCTTTTCCCTCTTAAAATCATCGAAGATTTTCCCCAATTCAATAGTTATAAATTGCTTAAATTATCAAAATTAACGTCCTAAATTGATCACATTAAGCAGCAGCTATTAAACTATACTAGTGTAATTCAAATTAATAAATTAAATATATATCAGCACAGGAAAAATTATTCATAAATTCAACTACAATATTAAAGTTTACTGCAACAAATACATTTTTAAGTACTTTTTCAGCTAACATGAAGTACTTCAAACAGCTCTATTTTGCACTACAAAATTATATTTGTTCTTATTAACATTAAACAGGATGACTGATTATATTCTGCTATATGAACAAATTACAAAGCACCAAATGTGTCAAAATTTTTGTTGAAATGCAAAAGCTAAGAAACTGTCTTTCTACACTTACATTAATAAAAATTTTCAACTCAATCTATCACATGTTTTTAAATACATTTACAAGTTAAAAAAAATCAGTTAAACAATGAATTACCAGAAAGATCTGATAAGACATCAAAATTTGAAATTTCACTAGATGTTGTGGATAACGAATCAGATGAATTCTCTGGATGACTCTCTAGGAACTCAAAATTTTGGGGTAAGTCAAATCTATTAGATTCAGAATGCGAACACCTATCATCTTTCACCTGTAAAAATAATTTTCTGAATTAATCTCTAAAAGTAATTATTTAGATATTTCTTACTTAACAATGAAATATCATTTCCAAAACCCAATAATAAAATTAATTACATCAAAAATACATAATTGATTATATATAAGCTTTTAATTTAGTGCTTATTTGTTAATGTAACATTAATATTTCAAAGAAAACAAGCATTAAAAAATTATAATAACCAAGAAGAGTAAATAAAAAATAATTATAATCAATTCTTATAACTTAAATATATTAAGATGACTTAGAATAGATTATGTTACAATCATTAGTTGTCAATAAAGTTGCAGCCAATTGATAAAATAAGTTTGTAATACAGTTGCTATAGAAGTAATACATAATGCAGTAAATAAATACAAATTGTAATTCATTGAAATCATTGTGTAACAATAATTGAATGGTATAATGGTTAATTATTAAAAATTTACAACGTATAATCAAATTCTACAATTATATGCTTATTTCTGTATATTACTTCTTCTACAATCAACACTTTTATTGTTGATAATAAATATTTTGAATGGAATAGAAAAGTATAAAAAAGCTGAAGAAAATACAAAAATTCTTCATTAAAATTATGTAAAAATTTACTATAACTCAACATTAACAATATAATTTTTATAAAAATTCTTGAAACTTCCAAGAACACAGTTAAAGCATAGAGAAGTATTTTTATTATTTGCAATAATACATCTCGGAACAATAATTTAATAGCTTATTTAAATAAAATTTGAATAGATAAAAATTCTTTGACATGATTGGAAACAAGCTAATAAAATTTTAAAAAAATATTACTGAATAGCTTATGGTCAGTTTCGTATTTTTTACAAGTATATGCATAAAATAAATTTATAGTGATTTTTTTGTAAAAAGCTTTTAGAAACTAAAATTGTGGTGATCTTTGGGAGATAGAGAAATGTAAAATTTAGATTAAATTTGACTCAAATTTACCATATGTGTCAGGTGAAAATAAATCTTTCATTCTATTTTTCTAGAAAAGAATGAAATTTTGAAGACAGAGGTTATATCTGATGTGCTGTTCATATGATCAAGCGCTGTTATAAGTCATAGAATAAAACTATAAAATTCATTACCAATAAAGCTGATATATCTTTAGTTTTAAAGTAGAGTATTAATCTAACAAATTAAATCATTGAAAAATTAACTAAACAGTATGGATATAAATTTAAGTAACTGTTCAACTGGAGATCATTAATATATATATATATATATATATATATATATATATATATATATAGATAGATAGATAGATAGATAGATAGATAGATAATAAATCTAATTAGCATATCAAATAAATATATTGTATGCTCAAGAAATCAAAATATATGATTTGAAGAAGAGGGGGACATAATTCTAAGTACAAAAAGCTTATTATTATTTAAAAATAATAAACTAGTTTCAATGGCAATGACAAATATCTTTCCCCTTTGCTATTAGATAGATTTTATATACTATATACCTATAATAAAGTTACATTATCAATTTTATTTAAATTAACAAATTCTGGTATAGACTATTCTAAATTTATTTCAACCTTTGAGTAGTGTGTAAAGGAAGGGAAAGAAGAGCCAGGCTATTTTATGCTTTTCAAGGTCCAATTTGAGTAACTTTAACAGTTACTATTTAAATTATAGTCACGTGAATATTACAATTAAAAATTTTTGCCTTGCAGTGGTGAGATTGCTTGTTTCATGTCACAGAATTAACAAATGAATTTTAAAATAAATACAAAAATAAATACCCTACATACTCACAAAGAATCAAATTAAAAACTGATTTAAGCAGAATTCTTCAGTTTATTTACTAGCAATCTTATTTCGTATACACATATTTTTTAATATTGCAATCAGTGGTATGATTTTAAATCTTGTATTGATTGAAAAATATATAAATCTATAAGAGAGGAACTTACAATTTTGGACATATGATATAATTCTGAAATAGTAGGTGGATTATAATTTTCTAACACAGTTGAAGAAACTGAATTTCCCGACCATTTTCCTACAAGAGGGTAAAAAACAAACAATCATCTGTATTGTATTAATAGTAAAATTAATTATACATGTATTCAAACAGACAAAAAAAAATGAACAAAATAGTTTCTATTTAAAAAAATTATAACTGTTAAATAAATGGTTAAAAAAATGAGAAAAAAAATTCCCTAATCAGGTATTACAAAATTTTAATATTTTTTTATCTTTTTAATTATAATAAACAAAGTGATTTTCTTCTTTCATTTTCAACATATTTTTAATACCTGCAATTAAAAAATTATGAGAATTTACAATCATGATAAATTCAGAAGTTCTGTTAGAAACAAAATTATAAATCTTTTATTTTGATCTAACAGTTATTAAAAGAAGAAAGGGGTGAAAAGTAAGTATAAGAAATTGAAGGTCTATTTGGATGTTGATTAAAAATTCAACCAACACTAGAATATTAAATATGTCTTTCAACAGTAACAATTAGAATATCTAAAATTCTTCATAGCTCATAAATCTTAATTTATATTAAATCTAAACGAGAAAACAACAAGCTAGTAAACTGAGTACCTTTGTCTTCGGCAGAAGGAATAACTTCTTCAAAGAATGGCCCCATTAAAGAAACAAATTTGGCAATTTTTTCATTGTAAGACATTGTTTCAATTACCTACAAAATAATAATGGCATATGAGGATGAAGCAAAGGGAATTTATTTAATCATCATAATAAACAAAATGCAATAAATATTTAAAAAACAATATTGTTGATAATACTTCTATTACTATGAATATTATTATAAAAAAATACAATATCAAAAATTAAAACCAGAAATGTAGTTTTATCTATGTAAATAACATTTTTAAGCACATATAAATAAATACATACAAGATTCTCAGTAATTCAACAACGTACTAAGCTTGTCCTTCTTATAGTTTATTTTCAACAAAACAAGTAGTCTGCTATTTATTTGTAGAAGCACAAAATAAATATTGCAATATCTCCTCAAAATTTTTATAATTCATACTGCTGGCATAACTAATTAATAAATTAAAGAGGTGTATCATAGACAAGGCACATAAATTTCATGTGGATTTAGAGAAACTATTCTAGACTGTACACGTTTATATTTCCCTTTCATTTTGTTCTTATAAATCATAATATCTAAATCAAGCTCACTTAATATTTCCAATAGAATTTCTGACAATCCTGCACCAGTCAGATCAGTAATAAGTAAAGCCTATAAGTGACTTTAATAAAGCCTATAAGTGACTTTACAGTTAACCTTTAGTTTTTAAAATTTATATACTTAATAATGAGTTTGTCCCTTAAAAGAAATATCAGGAGTACAATCCATTTGGATATTACAGTACATGGCTGCTTTTATACTTTGTTTAATTTTGTAAAGGACTTCCATTTCCTAATGATGACATAATTTATTCCGTTGATTTATATGTAAACAATACACAATTCTATTTTTAGTATTATTTTGTTTTATGATACATCAATAGAGGATTGTACTTTGATTAAACAAAAAATTTCCATTATTAGGCATATCTATTGTTTTGTGGGTTCTTTGAAAAGGAATATTATTATGTGCTAAAAATAGAATCACACTTATAATTCTTTGAAACAGTAATTTGAGTCAAGTCATTTCCTTATTAATATTAACTTGATTTGTTTTATCAATAGTAGAATATACATTAAGCCATTTTAGTAATTTTTTCCAAACAATAAACAAATTAAAATAACAACTAGAAGGCTCATGATCTTCAATTACAGTTCACAGCTTTCTCTACTTATTATAGCCACCTATGAACTGTGTAGTTTCAATATTTCCTCTTCTTTGGAAAACAATAAAAACAAAATATGGAATTTTGCATCATTGAATAAATTAACTATCTGTGAAGTTGAGTTTTCCTATTTAGCATAATATGTAATGGAAAATGATTTACCTCCAGCATTTTCAGCAAAAACTCCTTCATATAGTATTGGTCCAATTTTAACACAAACATTCTAAATCTATCAGTTATAATACTTGGCCATAAACTAAGATGATTTATATTCTCTTGATCATATTTGTTACTGTAATTTTCATCATTAATTTCTGATTCGGTCACATTTGTAAAAACCCATGATTCTTCAACAAATTTCACCATTTTTATAGTTCTGTATTTTGCACAGACTTTTTCTTCCTCACTTGCAGTTTGAATTGTAATTGTTGAAGTCAAAACAATTTATTCACCAGAATTACTTTGTAGCAAAGAAAAAAAATCTACATGTAACTTCTTGCAGCTTTTCTTCTTGTTTCTTTTCTGATAATTTTTTTTTTAGCACCCAGAGGGATATTATTTTGGCATATACATGGTTTAACAGTATTAAGCAGTTTATAGAATGAAATGAATTATTTTCATCATTATTTGCCAATTTGTATAAATGTACAATTCTTCTATAAATTTCACTGTTTCAACATTTTCATTGCTAGACTGTATATGTTACGCAGAACTTTCTCCCCCAGTTGAAGTCTGAACTGTAATTTCTAAAGTCGAATTATTTCTTTATTAGAAATATTTTGTAGCCAAGAAAACAGATATGCTAGTGACTTCTTGAAATTTAGCCCCCCCCCCCTTTTTTTTGACACTCAGAGGGATATCTCCTTGGAGAGGACATGGTTATATCTATTAAGCAGTTTACAGAATGAATTATCAAAATATTATATGCTATACTATAAGCTATTTGCTAATAAGTGAGGTAAATGATTGTAAGTCTGCTTACCTTATATTAATAATATTGTGCACACTAGCACACAAGACTATAATATATATCTATGAATGTGATATATTTCCAAATCCATTATCTGATTGATTTAAACTTCTTCCTTAATTCTTTTAATTCTGGCTATGGATGGTGAGGAGATACTAGGAGTTGATTGCTTAACTTATTTATATTTTACTTTTTCTTTGAGTAACTTAATATGAACAAACATTCATAGATAAAATTACATTAGATTTAGAAAAAAGTAAATAGCTGATGATTTTCAACTCCATTTGAATACAGCTCAGCTTTGTCTAGCTTTTAACATGTTCATGAGGGATTTCTTCATTCATAAATACTCTCCCCCCTCACACACAGGTATCACTTAAATCATTGCCTAATAATGACATCAGTTGACACTCAACCAGCCATGTGGAAACAAATTTGTATATTTCAGTACGTGTAAATGCTATTGTTGCTCAGAATACCATTAAACTCTTAAGTGAAGTTTAGCACCCTGCCTTATCAAGGGGCCCCAGTTCATAGAGCCCGCCACACTTATCTAATGGTCGGCCCTGCTGATATTTGTTGAATTACAGGATTTGAAGTAACATACGTAGGAATCATATAAAGAATGTATGCAAGATTCCTTTAAACAATACTTAGCAAACCTATATTACCTTAGTTAATTCATCAATGTAATTTTTCATGGCAGTTTCTTGAGACATGTCTCCTAAATTAAACCAAGTATTCCTAAAATATAAGAATAATTTTAGTCATACAATAATAAGAGTAAATAGAGAAAATATCTTGTATATGAAAAATAACTTGTATATGTAAATATCATTGCTCTAATAATACAAAAATCATGAAATTCAAAATGATTTGTTCAAAAAAATGAAGCACATTTAAAATTTTGAGACTATACAAAAAAAAAAAAAAAGGATTTTGAGTTATTTTACAGAGAAAAAAATGTATAAATTACATTTATTAGCTAACTATTGTTTTTCCTGAATAATAATAGACAATGCTATTGTCAAAAGCATTGTCTATTATTTTTTGGTTACGATAAAAAAAATTTAAGAATTTTATCCACTGAATTTATTACCAAGTATCGAAAGTACCTCAAATCACGCCGCAAAAAAGAAAAATAAACAAATGATTTTCATCCATTGCAGTTAAAGTCTAGAGATAATTAGCTAGAGAGCGAGAAAGAAAGAAAAAAAAAACAAGAAACGTTTGGCTTTTCAAGGAAGGTAATAAAATGTTGTTTATATTTAAATAAATTAAATTGTAAACTTTCTTCTATAAAATATCTGAATATAGATTGATGACAATCAAATCTAGATATGTGGTGAGTGGACGAACACTTAAAAAATATCTTTTAATTTTTCAAAATTATTTTTTGGAGAAAGGAATTAAATTTACTACTGTAAAATTAAATTTTAACTTCAAATTTTGATAGAAAATTTTTTCTTAAAATTTATTTATAGAATAAACATTTTAAAGAAACACATAAGCTTTTAAAAATTATAAAAGTGATATAATGGTTTTACAATTTAGGAGAAAGAATTTGATAATTAAAAAAATGAATATCAAATTATGACATAACTACTATACACATACAAATAAAATTAATAATATATACATAAATAAATCCTGCAGACAAAAACAGCAATTCCTTTTTATAAAATTGAAAGAAAAAAAAATATTTGAATTAGAATATTAGCAAACACTAAACATAAAGATTTTACAATATTTTTATTTTTAAATTTGTCTGTCAAAAGGAAGAATAGCAGTCTAATCATTCATGAAAATACCAACATTATAGGAACTATGCAGTAAAATTAAATAAAAATTTTTTTTATATACATGGGCATTGTGCATGTGAATGTAGATTTTCTACACTTGCATACACTCATAATAAGTGAAAAATAATAAAAAATATTTTTAAAAAACTTTTAATAGATATAAGCATACATGTTTTCTCATAACTATTCCTAAACTGTGAATATACTGTAAAATTCAATTTCATTGTTTAGTACATTCTGCATCAAAAATAAATTTAAAAATAAAAAATAATCAAATGCTAACCTTCACCAACATTGTTGCAAAAATAGACAAGTTCCAATGCGCAAGAAATTGTTTTTTTTAAAGGTAAAATATATTTAAAATTTAATCTCACTTTCATCACATTATTTCAGAAATATAGGAATGAAGGTGTGTTCTCCAGCATATGCTCCAGAAACACTGTTCTAAGCTTTTGGCAGTTAGAAATATAAGGATGGAAAAATAAACATTTCAAAACAATGTCACTTTGATTTCAGAATCTGGCTACCAGTATATTCCAGTAGTAATCTATTTTGAAGTTTGAAATTACAAATTGTTTTGCAAAGAGAGAGAGAGAATATGATTGATTTCACTAAAGATGTGAAGATGAAAAGTTATTTAAATAAAGATGCTGAGCATGAATAGATAAAAGAGATGTTAAAGAATATAATTAGTCAGATTGTACACATGCTTATAAGTCATTTTTAAGCAATGGAGGCACCCCAATCTGACCAACAAAAGATTATGTTATATAAATTATAGTAAATTATTTAAATAGATAAGTCATAATTCCAAAATACTGAATATACCATAATACGGGAAATAATTCATTGTAAAGTAGAATAATTTAGCAAAAAAAAAACAAAAAAACAATGAGAATTATAATTTCAAATTATCAAAGAGTCAGTGGAAATAATCATAAAATCAATACTAAACATTCATAAAATGTAAGAGTAGTATGATAAAAAGAATGCATACCATATTGCTCTTGCACTAGTATTCCATATGTAAGGTTTAGGTACATAGCAAGGACCTTCTGTAGCTTGTTTTTCTAAGGCCTGCAGCTTTAACATCATTTCCTGAGATGGCTCAAAAGTACCTTTAGAATAGAATAAATAATTTTTCTTTGCAAAGAATTTTTGTATCTGTTTATGTAATAAATATACAAAATTATACAAATCGAATCTTACTTGATTATTCTTTTATTGCTCTCATAAAACTGAAATATAACTTAATAAAAATTTTAAAGCAAACAAAATTACTATTTACTTCTTTTGATGATTCAAAATAAAAACAATATATAGCTGACATCACTTGGTTATAATTATGAAATTTTACAAAAGACCATGGGCAGTTTATGTTTTAACAATAATTTATTAGTTTAAAATTTTTATAACTTTTTCCATGAAAAGAAAACTATATAAAATAAATTTCATAAGTTAGGAGAAGAAAATAAAAATATTAATCTTAACTTCATCTAGTAAGAAAAGCTATTTAGAATTGGAAATAATTTAAATAAAATTATTATATTTTCATTGAAGACAATAGTTTTTCTATTTTTCATTTTAATATGAGTCATTTTATAGTTTTGATATTTTTACTAATACATGGTTAAAAATAAAATTTTATTTTTATTATATGTGTAAAGTTGCAATGAACCATTTTTCAAAATGAATGTACCTAAATTAAAGAAAATTGCCAAAGAAACTGAAAGAAAAAAAAAAGTCATTTCACTTAAGTACTTTTATTTTTAAGTCACAAGCACATCATCATAACACAGTTCTGACATATATTTACAAACTAATAATTTATGGTAGTATAAGAGAGGAACTAACATACTCCTCAGACATCAAAGAATATTTCAAGGGCTGATAGAATAATTTAGTTTTAAATTAGGGGGAGGGGACAAGTTTAATTCAGAGTTCAAAAGATTCTATGATCCAAGTTAAAGAAAATTTCAAGGTCAAAGCATTCATAGAGTAGAATTGAATATTTATTCATTCAAATAATTTAAAAATATCTAATAGATATGCATAAAACATGAGAAACATAGGAATTTTAAAAGAAATATTTTAAATTTGAAAAGCTATTTTGAAATTATAGAATATTTTCCTCCAATTTCATGCATTTTATGCTCTGAACATGGTATATTTTTCAGTTATTTAACAGTATAAAAATGATAAGTTTCAATGTTAATGTTTACATCTATACAAAATAGAGCATTCACTTTCAATTTAGTGAGAACATTATTTAATAGTAAAGGCATACAATAACACATATATTTTAAGAAAAATAAGAGCAATCATAAATACAAGCAAAATGCATGGGGAGTTTCTCAAATCTTCTGGGTGGTCTCTAAATAATAAAGGAAGAAAAAAGTTTAAAAAATACTTCAAACAAAATAAACCTACCATCATATGGTATACTATTTATAACATCTACAGCAGCAAAAAATTTTTCTTGGAGTGACATACTTGCAAAAAAATTCTTTCTACTCTTCTAAATTTAAAAAACAGATATATTTTAATTTTTTTTGGTTACGATAAAAAAAATTTAAGAATTTTATCCACTGAATTTATTACCAAGTATCGAAAGTACCTCAAATCACGCCGCAAAAAAGAAAAATAAACAAATGATTTTCATCCATTGCAGTTAAAGTCTAGAGATAATTAGCTAGAGAGCGAGAAAGTAAGAAAAGAAAAAAAAAAACAAGAAACGTTTGGCTTTTCAAGGAAGGTAATAAAATGTTGTTTATATTTAAAAAAATTAAATTGTAAACTTTTTTCTATAAAATATCTGAATATAGATTGATGACAATCAAATCTAGATATGTGGTGAGTGGAGAAGATAGCAACCAAATCGAAATTAAACTTTTAGTCAGGTTATCACTCAACTCAACTCGTTAGAATCATCGGTAAAAACAACGTGTTTAATGTTTTCTTTCTAAGAAATTAGACTTACTTAACGATTTCTTCTCTGCCAAAAATGAGTGTGAAAAAAAAAGTATTAGCTAAAGAAAAGAAACATAATAAGTTCAAAAAATCTAAAGCATTGAAGAAAGGCTCTAATTCCTCGGGATATGTTAAAAAACATTCTAAAAATCGTGCCTTTAACAAATCTCAGAAGAAGCACGAAGCCATTAAAGAGCATAAAGATGAAAAACCTGCTTCAGAATCAGAAGAAGATAATGAAATGTCTGAAGCTACGAGTGACGATTATGAAGAAGAGTACGAAAAAGCTCCAAGAATTAAAAAAAGTGTTCAGGTGAGAAATTTGCTTCCTATTAAAAACAAGAAAGGGTTAATTTATAGATCAGAAATCGTTGCGGAGGAAAGTGAAGATGGATTACCTGTTAATGATAGTGAAAAAAAAGAAGTTAAAAAGAAGGATCTGATTCAGAGCTATGCAATTCAACAGAAGGTGTTTAAAGATTTGAAACGTAAAGTTGCTTTGTTGTGTACTTCTATAATTGAAGATCCTGACAATAACATGGCTGCTTTAAAGGAACTCGTAACCATGCTTCAGAATCAGACAACTCAAATGGTGATCAGCGAAAAAAAAGTGTTATGCCTATCTTTGCTCCATGTGTTTTCAGATGTCCTGCCTGGATATCGAATCAGAACTCAAGAAGAAACTGACACTAAGGTTAAATTAAAGAAAGAAACTAGGAAATTACTTGGCTATGAACAGACACTTTTGAAATGCTACAAAAAATATTTGGATTTATTATATGATTTAGTAAGAGATATGAAACATAAAATGTCTCTTAATAACATTTCAAATATTAAGCAACGTGCATCATATGAAGTAGGCTTGATTGCTGTAAGATGTCTCTGCGAATTGTTGAGTACACGATTTAGTTTTAATTACTTTAAAAATATAGCTAATAAATTAGTGCCTGTTGCAATTGATTGTGATGAAAATATTTCCAACATGTGTTGCAAAGCATTTGAAAAGCTTTTTCGAGCAGACAAACTGGGCGAAGCATCATTTAGTCTTGTAAAACAAATAATTGATGTCATTAAAGAACGTAAGTTTAATATTCCTGTTTGTTTGCTGAGAACATTTTTATGTTTGAATTTAAGAGAAGCAAGACCAGAAATTGAGAAAGTTGACATGTCTAAAGGACGTAAACAATGGCGTGCTATGTCCCGTAGCCAAAGGAAGGATAAGAAAAAAATTAAAGACCTTGAAGCTGAATTAAGGGAAGCTCAAGCTTATGAATGTGTTGGTAATGTGAAAAAATATCATACTGCTACCTTAAATAAAATATTTTGGGTTTTCTTCCACATTCTTAAAGATGGTGAAAAGATATCACTCATTGGTCCTGCTTTAGAAGGCCTTTCTAAGTTTGCTTACCTTATCAATTTAGAATTTTTCGATGATCTTAATGCTGTTGTATGTAGCATGATGGAGAGTGGAAAACTTAGTGATGTTGACAAGTTACATGGTGTGTATACATTGTTTACTATTTTAGCTGGTCAGGCTGAATCCTTACATATAGATCCTCATAAGATATATTGCCACATGTATCAAGGTTTGTTAAATTTGAGTCATTCTACTGATGTTGAGCATTTTGACCTTACTCTCAAATGTTTAGAATTTAACATTCTGAGGAAGAAAAAGAAGATATCATTCAACAGGATTCTAGCATTCATAAAACGTGTTAGTACTGTGAGTTTGCAAACACCTGTTCATGGAACCTTAGGATTGTTATGTTCTGTGCGGAATATAATGATGAATGTTAAAGGTGCTGATATTTTGCTTGATTCTGAGAATTCAGTTGGAAGTGGACTTTTTCTTCCTGAAATGGAAGATCCTGAGCACTGCAATGCACAGTCAACATCTCTTTGGGAGTTGCATTTACTGAAGACACATTACCATCCAGCTATTAAATTGTATTCCCAACATTTACTACATAACTGTTCCAACACAGGCAGATCCCTTCTTCCTGATAAATTAGCAAAATTGACTCCCATCGAAACTTTGAAACGTTTTTCAGAAATAGCTGTCGAAAACAAAATGGACTTTTTGGAAAATACTGAAGAACCTCCTAAAAAGAAATTTAAAATCAATAATGATATTGGAAACTCTTTAGTTGAAAATGATATCGATTTGGAATTAGATGTCAATACATTACATAATATTGAATTTTTACAGTATGTTGTATCTGAAACATCAGAATAAAAATAAATTAATTATGTATTCAATTATTATTTTGTATGAAAATAAAATATTTCTTATTTTTTATACTTTGGTTGTGGTTTGGCAACTAAAAAAACATACCTTTATAAGAGATTATTGGATTTAGATCAAGAATTAGAACAACTTTTAATCTTCTCATTTTTATGTTAAGTGCATGTGTAAAAGGTTATGAAAATTGAAATATTTGTTCTATCTCTAGTAAAACTGATTATTTAATTTTATATTGATTTGCATAGTTTCCATGAAAAATCATTATCTTCTTATTTTTTAAACAATAATATTAAGATTGTTAAGAAAAGTAGCTGTTATAGATTTATCATTTTTACCAATGACATGCTAATTAAGTATTGCTGTTTGATCAAACAATTATAAAAATCTTTATTTTATTAGAATATTGGTATGTGAAAGCTATATTAAAAGTTACTGTGAAATTCTTTATATATATATTACTGTATAAAGAAACACAATTATGTTTCTTTCAAAAATATATTAAGAGGACTTTTTTACCCCTTGAAATAAAATCAAAATATTTCTTTACCTTATTCAGAACAATGAATTTATTAAGTCTCAGGGAAGTAAATGTAAGTTCATTATTTTATTTTGTTAAGTGCAAAAGAAATAAATTTCATAGAGAAGGAGATTTTTCCATGTAAATAATGTAATAATCTAAGGGTTTTGAAAGAATTCTCAAAATTAAAATTATTTTTATAATGCTTATGAAATTTTCATTGATTGTCAAACATCCTATGGAAGAAACTTGTTGGGGTCTAATACCAGCTTCAGTTTGCCTATATTTTCAGATTATGATTCAAAATTGCGAACTCATCATAGAATGGGAATTGTGCTAATTTGAGTAGGATGCTAATGAAAGTAACCAAATTATTGAAAATATTCTTCTTTTATCTAAATATCCAATACACTATCTATCTTAATTCTTTGTTTATAGTTGTTTTATGTTTAATTTATTATGTGCTACATTCACCAATAGAAGAATCCAGTTATTTTATTTACTTTTATGATGAGTTTTTTGCGTGAAGACTTATAGTTTTATCGATAAAAAGTTTAATGTATTCATTGTTCCTTAAAGCATTTAAAAATTGAAATTTTTTTTCTAGAAAAACAATGTTATAGCACACATTCATGCAAATGCTGCCTTGTTCAGATATAATAAATATTATTGCCTGCTAATTTTTTCAAAAATATAGCAGCAGGCCATTAAGCTTTATTTCCAAGTAGGAGCAGGCATTTACTCTCTTTACCTGGCATTTATCAACAGCTAAAATTAGAATTTGTATTGGAATTTTGCATATTGCTTCAAATAATTAATAGAAGTAGTTGGCCTCATATCTGAGTAATTCATCATCTCATATTTATTTCTTTATACATTAAAATCAATATTGTGACTGAAAAAAAATTGCAAATTTTCAGAATTGCTGATTTGATAAATAGTATAAATTATTTTATGTTAAGTTAGTAGTGTATCAAATCAACAATAAATATAAATTTAGTATCAGTGATATTTTTGTACTTGAAGAATTTTGAATAATGGCAGATGCTTTACAGAATTTAGTAATAAAATATTGCCTTAAAATGAAGTCTCATTGACTTTTAGAATTGACTGAAAACATTTGTTTAAATAATTTTATTTCTTGAATACATACCTATATTTAAATAATTTTATTAAATACATGCATCAAAACAATTGAAATGTAAAGTATAAGCTTAAATTGTAAATTTTAGCTGCCTAATTGGGTAACATCAAATATTTATTTTTATTTGTTTCGGTTTCATTACATGTTGTCTTATAACAAAATTGAATTTATTAAGTTAGCAAAAAAATCACATGTAGATGGCAGCATGAGTATTGTAAAATACTCTTGATGTTTTTGCTGAAGTGGTGTTAATTCAGTAATAATGATTCAACTTCAAATAGTGACTTGTCCTGGTGACTATTAATAAAAGAAATGATATACAATGATTGCTATAAAATAATACCAGGTTTGCTTTAAAAAACTCAGCGTCACTTTGCATCTTCATAATAATCGGGATATTTTTGATTTTAAGAAATAATTTTGTTGCACAAGCTGACAAAAGGAAATTAAAATATTAATACTACCGAATTTATACAGTTATTTCAGTAAAAATGGATCAGAATAAGTATAAGAAGTTCAATTGACTATTGAAATGAAAATTAAATATTGTATTTCAAAGCCTAGAATTCTAAATATACAATGTTAAAGCTATTAAAAATCGGTAATTAAAAAATTTGGGCTGTAGAAATCATTTGCTAATGATTATAATAAGATGCTGATTATATATTTTTAATAATGATTACATATTTTATTGTTGAAAAATATTCTAGATCTGAAAGAAAATCATAGTTTGGTCTTCGAAAATGACTTTATTTAAATTGTGAGTAGAAAGTGATTGAAATTTTTCTCATAAAAAATTATCTTTAAACACAACTAATTCAGATTAAAATTAACTATCACTAAATTATGGAATGTTATTTGAATATTTGTAATTAATTACTTTCTAAATTTTACATATATTTTTAAACAATATATATATATATATATGTGGGGTCTTGTTTGTGGGCGTTTGAATCAATGAGATGGCCAGT
>JAOUZG010044845.1:203226-265600 GCA_026289955.1 Argiope argentata
TTGTGTATCTCTCTGTTTATATATATATTCAAAATGTTGTTAGCAGTGGCTTATGAAAGTTATCTGAAAATTTGAATTATTATTTAAAATTTTTTGGATGTTTTTAATTAAATTATTTTTGCTTTAAATAAAATCACTCACTATTTACCTTTGATGACAAGCTGGTTCGATGAAATTATGTTTAAAAATGTTAAATTTAAACTTTTTATACAGTTTGGAATGGTTGGATATGAAGCTTGGTTTTAAGGATGTTTTCAGGAAAATATTTTTAAACTTTAAATTTTAACAAGCATTTTATACGTTTCAATTTTAAATATTTCAAAAGAATTTTGGTTTACTATTACAAAAATAAAACTTTGTATACTTCAATAATAAACTGAAATTTAAAGTTAAATAAGCGAAGATTTTTTTTATATGTCAAATTATATTGTAGAGATAGGCCGTTCTATTTAAAAATTGACGCACTTTAAACTACAGTAAAAATTTATCATTTTATCACAAGATTAATAAAAAATGTTATTTATGCTGTAAATAAAAGAAACACCGCATGAAATATATATACTGAATCTTTATATTTTGGTTACCATCAAGATGAAAACGATCAATGTTCATTTACAATATTGAATATATTATATATTTCGAAATTTAAATATATTTTTAGAGTACGTTAAAATTAGATAAACTTTGAACGGTAAGTGAAACATAATTTATATAATTGAAAATGTAATTATATAATATAATATTTTAATTTCTTGGTGGTGCGTAAAAATCTTTTTTGTGCCGCACTATTTTTAGAAATGTATGCTATAAATATTAGTCGTATCAGTGATTTTTTCGCAAATTTTGTTCTATAAATATTAGTACTTTCAAAATTTCGCTTAACCTTTACGTAACTAAAATATCATTTAATCGCTACTAAACGCACATTTTCTTCTGCAATCAAAGTATATTAGTGCCCAATTGAGTAGTTTTACTTTCAAATATCGGCTGACATGCGTAGTCACTTTTATTATAGGCAAAATGTTTTCTCTTATAAAAACTGCTAAATGGTAAAAATGAATATTCTGTTGCCATTCTTAAACTAAAAATTGTTTTTTTTTCTCTTTATTACTCATTTAGAAAGTTTTTCTTTACTCAAATTCTGAGAAACTTTTTTTTTTTTGTGATCATGCCAACTTTAAATTAATCATGTTCTACACAGTCAGCTTTTTTAATTTTATTGGGGAAAATAATCTGCGTTATAACATAAAAACAATTTATTTTGTTTAAAAAATTATAATAGCTTCATAAAGTTTCCTAAGTTTTAAACAATACTATGGTCTTTTTTTTTCGAATTTTCTCGGTTGAAACCATCATAATTTTGAAAGAATTTGGAGAAAAAAAAAGTTAGAAATCCAGAAGAAAATGTACTTTCATTTTGAATGTAACACTTTCTTTTTAATTTAATAATTAATAGATTTTTTAATTTTGCCTCTCTTGATAATGGCATCTGCGGCTCATGCCTTGTCTATCCAAAGCAGATTCTCTATTGATACTTTAAGAAAACCCTATTAACGACAAAATCACGTTTTAAAGAGGATCGTGATTCTAAGATTATTTTCAAACCTCCGCATTTTAAAAGGTTCTGGATGTTTGACACAAAACGCAAGTTTAAAGCGCAAATCTACTTGCGTTTTAATCTTTTACTATTCTTCTATAGAAAAGAATATCTGATGGTATAAGAGTTGGAATTCACGTCTTAAAAGTAAAATTAGGCTGTCAGCTGCTTGCTGGTAAATGCATAGGCACGAAGTTTTATGTGTACTGTTCGCCAACGGATTCTGAAACGACCACATTTCGACGATTCCATTTATTAAGAATGAGACGCCGGCTTTCTGGCACAGAGGTAGCGCGTCCTCCTCGTGTTCTGGGAGTCCCGGTTCGGGCATGGTTGTTCTGTGTGCTATCTGTGAGAAGCGTAACTGTAACGTATTGCGGATATTTTAAATATATTTTTTTGTCTGAAATAGAATTTTCTAGGTTTTTTTTCCCTAAAAAATAGTATTGCTTTTTATTATTTTTTCTACAGTAAATTTTATTCCTGAAAAAATTTTGAAGCGAGTATACCTATTTCTTAACTTTCAAGGTCAGAAAAGTATTTTCATATCATTTTAAATATCAATACATTCCGTATGAAATAGGCATTTTAAAATTTATATATTAAGAATAATAATTCAGAAATTAATGCTCCATTATGCTTCATTGTTTACAAGATTTATTAAACCTCCTTCATGCTTAAAAGTGAAAACACATTTTTTAAATATCTCACTGCTATTCCTGTTAATATTAAAAAATATTTAATTTGACATATTTAAAAAGTTTTTTTTAATAAATAAATGTACTACTTACGCTCTTTTATTCAATCATTTTTCACACCTTCACGGGAATTAAAATAATTTATACATATACCAATTACATTTATAGAAAGGAAATATGGATGAAATGTAAGAATTCACGAATTCTTAATCACCATAATCTTGCATTACTAATAATTTGAATGTTAATTATGTAACGCATGCGTTAATTATGTATATGGGGATAATAGGAACAAAAGTAGGGGCAATCTAATTTATATATGCATGTAAAATAACTCGTTTAAAATAAAAATATTTCATAAATTGTAATTCTTTTTCACTGAAATTTTTTTCCTCCTTTGTTAGAGTAAATATTTATTTCAAAAATGCTTATAAACTTGTTTCAATACATTCGGATTAAAATAATTTTTCTATTTTTAGTGTTTTTCAACTACCTCAAAATCGTCCATTCCTTAAATTTTAAATTATTGGGACCAAGAGATTTGCCTTAAAACTTTAAATTTATTGATTTTTAGAATTTCTGAATTTTTTTGGATATTGCAAGGATTCTTCGATAGTAAATAATTCCTTCCGCAATTCCAGAATAAAAATAAAATAGCAGGAAGTAATAAATTATGATTTGTTTAGAAAGAAATGCGCGAAGTCAGTTGGTTTCCATTCATAGATAACGGGATGTTTAAAAAAGAAAGAAAATAGTTGCTTTTATTATTAGTCTGTATGGATATTTAATCTATGCCTGCTCAAAATAAAGTCTGGGCAGTGAAGAAGAAAAGTAATAACAAAGGGAAAAAAGTTTTTATAGAAAGAAAAGTAGTGAAAAAAAAAGGATAGAAAAGAAAAGAAGTGTGTGTCTGTCACCATTATTTCGTCTGTGTGAGGCAATTTCAAGCTGTTTTTAAGCTTTTGCATCTCTTGAAAACCAATTGCGTCCTTATTTGTTCAGTGTGTTTCCATTTATGAAAATTTGAATATCATTATTCTATAAAAACAGAATTTTAGACCTTTCCCTCCACCATTTAAGTAAAGTATCAATTCCGGGACAATCATTGCTCGGATAGAAAGAGAAAGATGAGTAGTACAGTGAACAGATCTGAAGAAAATAATACTATAAATAATACTATAAATGAATCATATGATTATCAAAATTTGTTTGGTTTAAAAATATTTTGGTGAAAAACTTGTTATGAGACACAGCTACATAAAATATTAGCGAGCATTAATACTGGTGAACCGACTGGTCGCCAAAGGCGGCTAGTAGAAGATCAAATTTTTGATCATTTTAGACAATATGTTTCTAGCTGTCTTTTCTTAAATCACTTTATGGACTAAACGCAAACAAACTATTGCTTATAACCTGAATAATGTCGGGTTTACACTCAGCTAGTTATAAAATGGCAAATAGGCTGCGCATGCGTAGAAAGGGACTGATTTATACTAGCTGCATTTTTATGAGATAGATTGAGATATTTCCTGCTTAGTATAAATTGGCGTTTTGGCGCCCCTGAATTTTTCTTTTTCACTGCTTATCGTATTAAAATGTTGGATATTTACACAAGGAAACATGATAAAATTGAAAAAAAAAAGGTCATCATATCTAAATTTGGAAAACTATGGAAAAAAATGATGAATAAAGTAGCGAAAAAAAAAACACAACCTTGCAATAAAAAAATTGCCTGAGTTAATCTAAGATAAGTTATCAATTTTTTTTCACCCCTCCCCCCAAATGGACAAATTCTACAAATGCATGCACAGTAAGAAGGGAAAAAAAATGATACAGCGGCACGATTACTTGATATCGATCAAATCCTTTTTCAGCCTTTCTACGCTACCTACTTATAAATGGCAGAATAATAATAACCCGGCATAATAATAAATTAGAATAAAAAACGAAGAGTGTATATTTTTATACTTATTATATTATTACATATATAAAAATACATTTATGTATGTATTTTAAACGCATAATTATAATTTATGTGTATAACGCAACCGTTCAAAGCTAATTTGATAATGTGATAGTGTTAACTTTTTCAGAGTAAAGAACTTGAAATATTGTCTTCAAAAGTTGTTAATTAATCAATTAGTTGATTTTTCTTCATAAATGATTAATTAATGAAATAATTTTTTTGAATAAAAGACAGGAATACAACTTTTCAATTGGAACGAACTACGGAAATACAAGGAACTAGTTCTACAGAACACAATGCACACACATTAACACCTTTAACTTCTTTTTCATTCTCGGAAACTTTCACTAATGATGTAAATATTTTGCATGACCTTTTGTTGCATTGTATGAACAAACCGATTAGAAAAAAAAAAGGGGAAAAAACCAGCGTATACCGGCTGTTAAAAGTATGGAAAGAGGAATGGTAAACAAATAAAACGGAATGAATCCATTGCCATTAATTTTTTTTGCGAAGTATTTGACCTCTAAGAATTTCACTCACGTATGACCTTGTAAATCCACGAGATTCATTAGAATTCCGAACGAGTTTCCTCATGCTCTTCTCAAGTTTCAATTATATCTCAGGTGATCGAATATTCAAGCTTTCTTTTTTCTTCCTGGTAAGCATATCAGGTGAAAATGCATGTGACATTAACATTTTAACATTAATATTAACACTTAATTTTCTAACATTAATTAACATTTTAAATCGAATCTATATATAAATGCCAATTATTCAAAAATTATTCTAGAAGTTAAATTTTCTGAGATTTAAATTTTGTCTTTAAGTTTATGAATGCCGGCTTTCTGGCACAGAGGTAGAGCGTCTTCCTCGTGTTCTGGGAGTCCAGGGTTCGAGCCCCGGTTTGGGCATGGTTGTTTTTCTGTTAGTTGTGTGACTATGCCCCCCTGTAAAAAAAGGACTGTGCAAGCAAATGTGGTGAGTGTGTAGCTAAGTCATACTCTTGACCCTAGCTGCTTCAAAAACGAGAGAGGCTCCTTTTGGCTTAAAATCTGCTGCCTTATCAGCGGGGGCTTGTCCATAGACAAGTGCCATAAGTCACAACAAGTTACCTATGGCACTTCCTAAAAATATCAATTAGTTGGATTAGTAGACTTCTTGAATATTTTGGATTATTAAATGGGTAATTGTAAGAAAGAGATATTAATATGCGGCAATTTTAATTATCCGCTAATATTAAAATTTTTTTAGAACGGAATTTTATTCAACTTTTTTTCAAGTCTTTAGTATGTTTTTAAAAGATAATACTCTTTAAATGCAAAGCGTCGATTTGTGGATCATTGTAAATTATGAATATACAATCTACGGGTAATAAATGAGATCATAAGTTTCTTTTTTTGTGTGTCCTTTAGGGTGAAAAGAAAATCAATTTTTAATTTGTAATAGTACGGTGAAGCTGTTTTTTTTGTGTATAGAATAGATTATAAGTATGAAAAATATTGTAATTGATTTTGAGGTGCTGCAGGAAAGTTAAAATTTCATAAAATTGAAATTGTTTGCTATATCTTAAAGTGTTCTTCTTTTTTTAACGAAATAATTAACTTTTGATTTTTTTTATCTGTAATAGTCCGGAAAAGTTGCCTTTTGGTACAGATAAGTTAAATAAGATTTGTAAAAAAATATTAGAACACATTTTGAGGTGCCGCAAGGATGCTAAAGTTCCATAAAAAAAACCTTTTTGCTTATTTATTAAAGATTTTTGCTTCCCTTGTATAAGAGGTGAGTTTTTGTAAGTAGATTATTTGAAGTAGGAAAAGGCGCATTTGAAAAATAAACATTTAATTAATATTAAAGATGAGAACATTTCTCGTGCGTTATGTAGTACAAGTAGCGAACTCCATCATAACAAAACTGCTGTTGCCACTCAGCATCAATAAATAAAGGAATAATAAAATTACAACTAAACGAGAACCTTACAATTGATTATGAAATAAAAAGCTTTAAATACACGTTGTTATATGAAGAAAAGTATAAAGGCAGTTTTACTATTGCTTTGGAATGGCGCTGAGTCTTCGCGGGAGCGGTTGTTATTGCTGTAAGGCGGAGATGAATCCACGCCTGAAGACAACAACATAGCTGGTTCCAAATCAGTAGCTTTGCCGAGTTCAGTTGAGTTGACGTCTCGTTCTATCTATTGTGAAATGGATTAACGTGACTGATTTGTTAGTTTGTGCGCTTGTGTGCTTTGCTATGAGAAAAAATGGTTCATTCTAAATTAGCGAAGAGAAGACAAATATTGGAATGTTCTATTTTTGAGAATTTTAGTGATTTGCTTGAAGTTGAACTTACTACACACGAATCTAGTGCTACTATTATATTAGATTTAACTTAAAAATTGCTTCATAGAAGGATCCTTCTATTAGTGAAATATGTGACACTTTAGTTCTCAAAAGAGAACAAATAGGTCAAGAGCTCTTATTCCACTTTTCTTCCATGAAAAGAATTTCACAAATTATAAAAGGTTTTCATGCAAAATACGGGAATTTATTGAAGTCTAGAAGAAGAAAATGTTGATAAGTTCGATTCAATTATTACAAAATTTAATGAAGAAACTTGACATTTGTTTGATATTGCTGATGTATAAAAGAAAAAAGTACCAATTATGGAGAAAAAAGTCTCTAAAAGATCAACTCTCTAACAGGGAAATGGTCATAGATAATATAATTATAGCTACAACAAACTCGATAATATCTACAAATTCGATAATAAGACAGTGTAGAAAGTTTCATCCGCCAACATTAAAGTGTTTTTTTATTTATCTTTGTTACAGACAGACAGATGGACATTTCAAAAAAATGTGATTTTCTAATTCAGAAAGCTGTAAAATGTGAAGATACGTTAAAATTTCAAGCACGAGTTTTGTGACGATTTAAATACTTTCTTTATACTAGGCATACGGGAAATGAAGAAAGAATATTCTGGAAGACATAGAATTTTAGAACAATATTGAGGGTTCAGAACTCTGTGTGTGTAGTCGAAAAAAAAAAAAAAACTAGTAAGCCTCAATGTAATTTTCATTACATATGGATGCGCGAATTCATATATTATGCATCCATATTCCATCTTATCTCCACAAAATTGATTCGGAATAGCATATTTATACTACATACAAAACGAATATCAAAAATTAAAAAATTAAAATCATAGAAACATTGTATTCATAATTGTACTACTTTGTGCGATTGATATTTTTATTGTTTCAGGCATATTATACAACACATTCACGCATTACGATTTAGATAAACTGACAAAGGTTATATAATCGTAATTTTGAAAGGAAATTATTTCTTATCTGGCAATTACGTAACCGAAATACAAACTCGTATTCAACCTTGAGAAAAACGATCGTTCTTTATTCCAATTTCTTGTCACTTTCATTAAGAATTCTTTATTCAATTATTTCATTTTTGAATTATCTATTTGAAGTGCCTTTTCTTAAAATCAAGAAAATTGTTCCGGTTAATATTTTTTGTTCATTATTTTCCGAAAAAAATCATATGCTTGTAACAGACGATAAAATATTTAATGCCCAAAATGGCTCACATGCTTTTTGTCATTGAATCATATGACACTATATAATAGCGTTAGAAGTAACGGTGTTTGAATGCGCAAGTGCATGCCGATTACGTTTTGTTTTAGGTAATAAATATTAAAATTTTCCTCATTCTTGAATTGGATTTGCCTTTTATTATGAAAATTTTGAGTGATATTAACTACTGATTATGCTATATAAATATAGGATAAATAAATTATTTCCAATGCTTTTCATAAAGAGAGGAACAGACTTGGATAGGAATTTATAAAAAGGATTTAAAAATAAAGATTCCATGATTTTATCATCCCTTGATTTTGCCACCAATCAGCATCTTAGAAAAGCATATTTGCTTAAAATTTTGAAATTGTGATAGTTTTACATTTTCAGCTTTCAAGTTATTAATTTCATATGAGCCGTTTCAAATATTAAATGCGTCCCCCCATAAATTTCTAAGAAAAGCAGCTGTATTTTGATGAATCAAAAATATAAATATATAAAAATATACATAAATTAAGAATTTTTTAAGAATCAAAATATTAATTTCTATAACATTTTTTAAAACTTTCTCAAAAGAATTATACATGCTGTATGTTGCTTAAAGTGGTAAAATTTACTTTTATACCTTTCCTAAAAAATCGACCATAATTAATCATCTCACCAGCGGTACCTTTTTAAATGCCACCAACGCTTTGGACACAATTTGACGTAACCGCTTAGTATTTGAATTAATTTAATTGCAAGCTTCCAATATCTATTATCATAAAAATAAAAAAAAATCAGAATGTTTAAAATAATAAACTTCTCTAAAATTTCTCTCTGAAATTGATACTATTGGGACAGGAACGCTGCGATGTTCTTCTATATATGGATGGTGCATCTATAATTGTGGCGACTAGAAATTGAATGGCCAGAATGTTATAGAATTGTTTCAGAAAATGGCGGAGTTATCTGTCGGCGGAGTTACACAAAGGTGACACATACCACACTATTCTGTAAAAGACATTCCAACAAAACGGTCAAAGAAATGACTTTTTTCCATCATGATATTTCTCATGTAAAATTGTCGTAATGAAAGAAAGAATCATTAAAAAAATATCGGATGTTTACCAAAGATTATCTTGGACTATATATATTATAAATAATATCAAAGACTTTTTGAAAGCAAGCGCTTTCAATTAATATACCATTCACAGTACAGAAAAATTTTGGAACCACCCCAGTTTTATAATTCTCCTCGTCGACAGAATATTCCAGCTTTTTTTAAAGTCCTTCTATATAGGCAAGTATTTCGTCCTAATTTCACATATATTACCTAAATATGGAGATTCCCTGCAAAAGCATGCAGAGAGGAAACTCAAATTCTACAAAATGAAATTTTCCGTATAATGATAAATTGCCATAATATATCAAAAATAAGGTCATGCATGCTTACCTGGAAACTGATAAAATAAAGTGATTTGTACTTCAGCCACATCAACAGTTATCATAGCTTGGGTTCGATGACACAGAATCAACCTGATATTTTATTTCAAGGATCCAAAAATATCAAACTCATAAAATTCCTAAAAGTTAATAATATCAGGTGCTAGGTATCAATTTTTGGACTCATTTGATGACAATCTCCTCAATCTTATTTGTATTCGACTGGATGATACTTGTATAAATCTGAAACAAAGCATCATTTAGATGTAGCTTTGCTCTCTGTCACGCTGTTAGCATGTAGGGCAGGGATGGCGAACCTTTATAGATCAACGTGCCATTTTTTCTAAAGAAGTGTTCAATGAAGTGCCATAAAATAACTTTGACTTGTGATTATTGGGATAATAATAAAACTAAATACTAACAACTCAAAACTCTTTATTTACTGCGAAAGAATACATTTTGTACTGTATAGTAGTAAAGATTTCAGTTATAAATGTAATTCAAATTAAAGTAACATTAGTGCAGCTTCTGTTGTTGCAGTTTAATTATAGAATTGTAAGATGTTACTTTTAGTACAATGCATGCTGAATTGGAGTCATTCGCCAAATGATTTCTAAGCAAGTCTATAATATTCATCTGTGACCATAATGACTCGCAGGCGCAGGTAGATCAAAATAAGGTTAAAACAACATGAGCCAGCTTCTTCAAACAGTTAAATGTATCTGAAATCGAATTCCATGTTTCCAAAATTTCGTTACTGGCATTTTTATTTGTACTTCTTGTTAATCAGTCTGTCTCAATCAATTTCGACTTTTTCCTTATTTCAATAAATGTTTGAATCTATTTTGAACTAGACTGGAAATCAGTCAGTTGCATTTCAAATTCTTCAATTTCCAATCAATTGATGTAGGGCACTTTCAGTTTATCAAATGAAGTCACGTGCAAACCGTTTTGATCTTTGGAGTGCCCAAAATATGTCGAGTGCCAATGGTTTGTCATCTGTAATAACTGATCTGCACCAGAGAGGAATCACATTTTTAAAATAAAGATTTAATATGAATGATACGTATATATACAGACGATTCTTTCTAAAATATGTACAGCTACTTCCAGGTTATCAATTATGACTCGGAGTTCCCCTTGGAACTCCTACAAAACAGAGACGCTCACTCTCCGTTCAGCTCTCTCACCCTACTCGGGCCTCAACCACTTCGCAACTGTTCTTTTTCTTTTCACTTCACATCTCATCTCTTCACTATATAGCCCGCCGTAACAGACTCGTGGTGGCTGGTGACATGACATCTTCCCTGGTGTAGGGAGTTTTTTAACCATATGCATTTCATCCATTAGCATTACTACTTCTTATCACATTTAACGGTACACATAGCCCTGAAAAATACTCACCTTCTCCTATACTAACTGTATGAAAAAAGCTTTTCTCTTCCACTTGCCATCCATCCGTAAACTACTATCAAAACCGAGGCTATCGTTATATTATCATTAATACAACAATATCCTCAGAAGGAATGAAGTCCCACTTTAAAATCGCATTCGTATTAATATCAAATATCAGTCATGCGTAAATCGAGAACCAATATCCCGAGTGTTCGCGGTTTCATAGCGACAGGAATAAAATCGGTTACCGGCTTGTACCAATTACAACAGAGTATCTGTTCTTGTACCTGATGTAGAAAAATCGAGTTTCAGTAAATCACTTATTGTCTGTCAAACATTCTTCGCTCAAAATAAAAAGACACGTGCGTATATAAGCATAATAAATCCTTTCTCTTTACATACCTCGATTATAATCCAATCTTAGTAGACTTTTACGGCAAAATTAGCTATATTTTCTCCAACGAAACAATATGCTAAATGGTTTGAAATGCGTGTTATCTGTTTGTCTGTATGTGTGAATATGTGCACTATAATTTAAAGACGCTTGCATTTGGTACTTCATTTTGGCACAAAAATTCTAAATCTAAGTAAATTCTTTTTTGATTGGTCGACGGGGGGAAGCGCAAAATGTATACGCGCTTTGTTTCTCTGTACTCTAAAACAAAACATTCGTATAATGGCAATATTCTAGAAAATTTGAGGGGAGAGAGAGTTAGCTTTCGCTGAATGAAAGGTTAAAGAACGATTCACCGTATGTCGGTCCACTCTTTCAAAGCAAACGTGGAAAGCCAACAGCTCAAAAACGTAAAGACTTAAACATAGGAAATCCCGCGTGTGATTGTATGACTATAATTGTACTTTTATGCCAAATTTTAATTTAAATTGGGCAACAAAAATGTCCAAAATACACAATTGTGTTTTAAGTACTGGTGTAAACACAATTAAACACAAAAAACTATTGTCAAAGACTGCACCACAATAGGCTATTTCGTAGCTATTGTTCGTCAGTTTCGTAATTGGATATATTCACTAATATACTTCTACATTTAAGGGGAATATGTGAGGATGTTCCAACGAGCCCATTTATGCTGGTTTACAATAAAAATTCAAGTATTCAACAATTTTAAGTAAATATAATGTATTGGGTATTAAATACAGTTTACGTACAAGGTTCTGTATATTTCATAGTAGATATCTGTAATTTTTTCTAAAAGTACTTTAGCTATAAAGTTTTATGAGCAAACAGTCGATTCGGTTTTGAAATGAAAATTGAACTCTTTATTTAAATTTCCAATTAGTATTATAATGCATGCAAAATGTCGGAAATGACAGCTGAATTTAATTTTTAAAAAATAATTTATTTATTCTAGGATACTGTTTTCTGTAAATATGTTTTAATTGTTAAGCGTCCCCCCCCCTTTGAACAAAATTCACGAAACTTCAAAAAGCCTACGTGTAATATTTAAATCAAAAAAAGAAAGGGAAAAAAATAATTAGAGCTTTTTAAAGGAACCTTGAATGAAGTTATAGTATCCAAGAGTATTCAAAATGATAAAATAAAATATTGTGTTTCAGATCCATAGATATGAATGTTTCGACTTCGAATCTTTGTTATCTTGCTTTTCTTCCCATACGTTTGATCTTATATCTTTTAACAAGAGCATATGAAATAAACATAATTAGTACGTAGTTATTCTAAAAGAAAAAGATATTAATTATTCGTAAATAATTAAAAAGATTTGTCCAAGAATTATTTTTTATTGAAAATTAACTGTTGAATTAATAATAATTTGTTTGATTATTGATAGTAGGTAATTACCTTTTGGAAGACAAATTATATATTTTTAAATGCGAATCTCTATGATCAATCCGTATTTTATAAGAGTGTTTTAAAATTTCTACTGAATTATGGCATTCATTTCGAATTTCGTAAAATATAAGGTAAAGAAAAACCCTTTATTTTGCCTACTTAATCAATTTTTGGCCTGCTATTTTTAGATAAACTTTCTCTAACGAAATAAATTGTACATAGAAGACAAGTGCTAAAAACATTTATGATAGAATATCAAATTTTTATTTTTTTCTGTAAGTTGCAGATTTTTCTGTTCTTGATTATGATGTTACAAACAGGGAATTATTTTTTGAAGAAATTAACATCTAAATTTAAAAAATCTGCTATTTACCGTTTTCTAACATTATATGGCGGACTAAAGCTCATTATTTATTCAGAATATTCTAATTTCATTCTTTTAGACCAGGATTTTTTTAAAAAAGAATAATTTTATAACGGAAAATATTAACACATTTTGTTGAGCTCTAAAAATTAAGTAATAATTATGAGAATGAAGTGTTAATCAATGGAAAATAAAAAGTAATCCCACTTAAAAAGCATTTAGCAATTTTAAATGAAATGTTTTGAGCTAGAATGTTTTCCCATCTGAACGTATTTCCTCTCATCTGAAAATGGATGATTACTGAAATTTTTCTTTTGCATTTTTTTAGATCATGATGCACATTTTCAGATATTCAGTTTTAAATAGAAAATGTTTAACGTTTAGAATGCGAGGTAATTTAATATTAAAAATGCAGAATCCCTTGCTTTCTTTGCGCGATCAGTAAGCAGTTTAAAAGAATTTGTTGAAAGTCATTAAAAAAGTTTTAAGGTATCCGACCTCTTTGAAAAAATCGATTTTCGCCAAACATGACGCTATTTTATTTTTTTATTGTATAGAACAGTCTTTGAGCTATCCAAAGTAGGTTTACTTTTATATCTACGTTAATTAGATATCAATATTTCCCTAATTATCGGTAAGCTGGAAGTGGATATTTAAATCACCGGTGTACCGGTTTAAAGCGCTGAAAATATGTTAAAAATTTGTATAAGCATAAATTTAATTTTAAATACGGAGCATTTTTTGCATTACAAAATGCAAAATGTCTCTGTTTTTTTGGTTTCAACGGTGTTTTGTGGAAATTTGTACCTAAAGATGTTTGTTGAGCTCTGAGCCCTCAAATTATGGACAATTATGTCTGTAATACATTCTAACGAAGGTTTTACAGGATTACTAAATATCCATAAGGTTAATGGAGTATATTTTAGTCCAAATGCAGTTAGAGCATTTGTTGAACACGACAACAACAGAATAAAAGAATCTATGCAGAATTCTCAGCCAAATGCAAAAAATGTCAGAAAAAATAAAAGAAAATTATAAAAATTTTAGTAAAAAGAGGATATAATCTATAAATTTGGTGAAATTTTAGTATGTAAACACATAATTTATTATTAAAACATATTATTGTATACTTTAAATGCATTTTTCTTAAAATTTGATTTGTAATTATTTTTTGCTCATTTCAAATCAAATAACTCAAAATGTAATTATTATATTACTATGAAATTTTGTAGACTTTGTCCATATACTATTTTCTAGAGAATGACTTATAAAGAATTTAGATTGGATGAACATTTTTTAATTTACGGCCTATTGTTTGAATAATAATGCCATAAATTTACTAAAGATTTCATGATAAATCTTTGTCTGGTTCTAAAATGTTTATTTATTATTATAACTATTCAATTTTAGTTTATTATCAAGAGATAACTATTTAATTTATTTTTGTATAGGGTTATAGTTTCGGATAAGAGTAATATTTTTTGGTGTAGCCAACTTGAAGTTTTTGAAGAATTTGCTTAAATTTTACACTATTAAGTACCAATTTTCTAAAAGTTTTAATGGTTATTTTAATATTGACTTCCTCTTACTAATTTTGAATACTCTCAAAACCAGAAATATGGTTAAAGTATGTCTAACACTATATTTTTCTAAAAAAGGGCTCCGAATTTCGATTGGTTATCTTAAAACTATGTAGAGTCTAAAATTTTATTGCTAAAAAATTGTTTTTGAAAATGCCTTTTTTTATCTAATAACGAAAAGAAAAGGTAATATCCACGAACTTCGAATCACTTCATATAAAAAATCATGTTATTCGCTTTTAAAACTGATATAAATCAAAGGATGTTATCAACATTTCCACGATAAAATAAAACAATATTCATTTGTATCTGTTCAATAAAACATTTATTTAATCAAGAACATTATCTTTTTTAAAAAAAAGATCAGAAATAAAAAGAATTCGCTTACTGATAATTCCACTTAATCTTTAGTGTAATCGTCTGAATTTTTTTCAAAGATTTCCTTGAAGAGTTTCATTTCTTTGAAAGAGTTACTTTGATCTTAATTTCAACAATTTAAATTGACCGGAAGTGTCTGAGAGATTCAAGATTGTGTTGACCTTGCTGTATGGAATTTTGAAATTTTAGCTTTCAAAACTTTAATCTTATTCGGTCACTAAGAATGTAAATTCCAATTTCCCAGTCATCTTCAGATAATTATATAGAATTTTTCTGAAGGACAATAGTGTCAATCAGTTTCAAAAACACTGAAAAGTTTTATTACCCTCAAAAATAAAGAACAATCTGCCTTAAAAAGGGTTCTTTCTTTAGTGTCAGAATCATGCCGTATTATTTTCGTTATTCGAATCACCGAAAAAAAATGTGTAGCAATATATAAAATACTGGAAATACATTCTTTATAACTTTACTATTGAATTTTAAATAAAACACTTAACTTCTATTTAACAACACTTCGCTCTATAAATCCTCAGGATCTACAAGATTAATGGTTGGGAATAATTGTTTCCCTTTAAAAACATGATTTTTTTAATAAAAAACATATTTATTGATGTTTTTTAGGAATTCATTTGGAGATTTACTAACGGATATAACGTATAAGGGAGGTTGTTTTCTCATTAAAAAGCATAATTTTAATAGAAACCAGAAAAAAATATTTTCTGAGAAGCACTTTTAGGAATGCCATTCGGGATTTAACCTTCTTTTTTTACTTATCACTTGCATGTAAATTTTGCACAGAAATTATCTCACAAGAAGTCATTGTAGCTGATACTATAATTTTAATTGAATTGGTTCCAAGGTTAGATAAGATACAAGGCAATCATCAGGTAACCAACATAAATCGGAAATTGTGTTTTGATATTAATCGACGTAAATAATATAAGGAAATACCAGTAATGAATAAAGACTGACTGTTCATAAGAATTTAAAAGTAAAATAATTTTGTCCGAAAAACTTTCAGCTCACTGGAGCAGTCTGAACAAAATTTTTGAGAATTATTTTAATAACAGTGTGAAGAAAAACTTTAAATACGGAAGCTAGACATGAATATAATCTTCCCATAAATTGTTAGAAGGTAAGGTTTTTTTGAAGATATTGCTATTATTTATTCAATCAGTGGAAAAATTTGTATAGTTTAAATTTAGTAATGTTTAAAATAAAATTCTAAATTAGGTTATATTTAATGAAACATCAGAATCTAAGTATAACATTATGTTGTATTACTGCAAAGGCAGTGGTGAATTTGCGGCGTGAGCTAATGTCACATAAATTTTTACCTAACATGTATTTACCCATCTATTATTGTTTATTGAAATAGATTTATAAAGGGTACATACTTGAAATAATTTAGGGCCTCATTAATTCTAAGCATGGCACTGAATAAATCACCAAAATTATAAACCGAGATGAATAAATAGTAATGAATTTTGTGGATATACTTTACAAAAATAGAATACAATAATCGGTAGAATTATCAAAAAATATTTACATGTAAATTCATTTGATAGTTTGAGGCATTTCAAAAATTACTTATTTCTCATTAAGAAAAAATACTTTATCTTTGTATCTTATATATGTTTTGTTTTTTATCTCTATAATTTTAATTTCTTAGTGATGCATTATTGTTGATAATTAATCTAGAAAATAGAAATGTTGTCGAATAATCTAGAAGCTTTTCAAAATTAAGTGATTTATCCCAAACAGAATCTAAGGACAATGCATGTTGAAGAACAAATATAATTTCTAATTGATTGCAGTAAAACGTTTTTTAATATAATTGCAACTCAAACCTAAGGGATCTTCATTTTATAATTGAAGAAAAGATGTTAAGACAACTGATTTATATAAATCGAATCCATAGATTTTTTTAAAAAAACTTTATAGTCATATTAGAACTTTTATTCTTAAATTTAATAACATTTTCTGTTAACAGAAGCGCATGACTGTGCTTATGTGTCTCTGTTTTATGCTTCTAGACAAGACGTATTGTATAACCCAGAATTATTAAATTTTGAGAAATATATTTTATAGATACACGAATAGAGTACGAACATTTAAGTAGATAGAGTACAAATAAGTACTCAAAACGCTTTTTTCCTAAACATTTATTAAGGATTGAGTGACATTTCAAATTCTAAACATATTGTTACAGATTGTATTTCTGTAGAACTAAGAGGATCGAAATCATATTAAATGACGACTCTTATTTTTTGTATGATGTTTTTTTCCTTCTAAATGTTCTAATGAATAAGATATTGCTTACCAACATAAAATTCATAGTTTGAAACAGGATTAAAATTTAGAAACAATTTATTGATATCTTCAAGAATAAAAATCACATCCGCAGTGGAATGAAGCCTGCAAAAAATATTAGTTTATACATCATTATAATTATTTTTAATATAGGAGTAGAAATATTTTCCAATACATCACATAGCCAATGACAAATAAGGAAGCATTTTGAAATTATCAGTAATCTTATAAACTGAGAAAAATCATATAAGGTCAAGCCTCCCTAGTTTGGCCTAAGCAAGATAGCAATTAAATCTTTCCCTGATTACAAAAAAGGGGTTATTGAATATAACACCACAAGATTTTTACTATGGGATATTCATTTCTTATTTTTTTTTAGTCGAACAGATAGCACTGCTAATGCAGAAATAGTGATTTATATTTGATTGTTTTCAAAATGGTATCGATGAAGAAGTTCAATACGGCCTTTAGTTCTATTCGTCAGTTTTGAAGTTACTTATGGGACAAAGTTTATATAGCCGGTTGTAGATATGGATGCACTCAAAGATAGGATCACAGATGCTGTTTCTAGATTGTACGACAATACTTGTCGGATATTGGAATTCCATCTTGACTTTCTTCAAAGTACTTAAGACGCTCAGATTGAAATTTACAAACCTAAGTGATTTTATTAAAACTTTTATGATCTTCTTTACAAGATATAAAAACAAAGAATGTCAAGATATAATATTTAAAACTAACACACACTTTTTTAAACCTACGGAAAGGTTTTGTGACCACCCACCACCATTTATTTCAAGATTATATTAGGTTAACGGTTTATTTTTCTAAACAGATGAATGATTCAAGGCTACATACTTTTATATTTTCTACACATATTTTTCTCTATATTTTTGAAAAATGTAACTCTATTATATTTTTGAATAAAAATACATGTAGCAATTAATTTGGTTTTTAATGTATTTTGTAGTTAACCAGTTAGCTTAACATAAATGGATTGATACATGGCCAAAAAATGATTATTCTCATTGGATCTCACATTTTCATAGAATCGCTCTACTTACCATTTTTTTAACAACTGAATATCAAGACCTAAATTATTACTGCAAACATTTGATATACCATAACAATAATTATGAGATCTTTAAGATGCAGTCAGTTTGCTCGTATATCAAAAAGGAAAAATTAATTAAAAAATAAACTCTACGTAGCATTTTTATTTGTATTACCCAATTTCTTAATCTTTCTTAGGAATTAAAATTATTATTAAATAAATTGAATTACTCAATTAAAGTTCATAGACATTTCTAAATTAATACTTAATATAATGGATGAACTAACAGTTTAAAAAGGAGAGGAATAAATTTATATAATCTAAAGCAAACAATTTTTTTTATTTCTATAATATAATACATTTTGAAAATATACTGAAATAGAATAGCACTTTTTTAAATAATTAAAATGTGTTATTTTTATTAAAAATTGAAGATCTTAGTCTACTCAATAAGCTATTCTGCATAAAAACTATCTCAGTTTTTGATTATTAAGTTATATGACATTTCGATTCCAGAATTTTCTTATGGATGGAAAAAAATATTGATTTTAATCGGAAATATAATTGAATTAATTCTTTATTTATAAATTTGGAATCATAAAGTTATTTTATTTGAGAAATCAAGAAATCAATATACACAGTTAGAGCTTGCATTTTTAACTCATTAAAGAAGTTCAGCTTTATTTTTTCGCTAGAAACAATTTGTATAAATAATTTTTTTTGTAAATATATATCTTTCACTGACGATATTGTCATCTTTAACATTTCTTTATTTTCTAATAATCATCTGGAATTCATTTCCTCTAATGACTTCTAGTATTGAATAAAAGAAATGACGATCCCTATTGACGGATTCTAACTTTTAAACTTATTTCACTATCTTTAATGCTATAAAAAATTTCTATTCACAAAAAAAAATTCTATTCATTCATTTTAACACATTGTTAATGTCTTAGATCATTCTTATTTTCAGCCTTTCTGTAAGAATAAGCTTTAAAACGTTGCTATATTTTTGAAGCTGAAATTATCTTAAAAATTACTTGCAATGAAACTTCAGAAAGAAACTATTGTGTGAAATTCAAAACTATTTCTAAGAAATTTATTTTTTTATACTGGTGCGTTATATCAGCATTATTCATCATCCTAATGCGAAGCTAAGGCACAAAATGATAAAGTTCCAAAAATTCATTTGGATTAACAAAATATTCTTTTGAAATGCTATATACATTTATAATATAAATTTAGAAATACTAAGGAGAAAAAAAAATCAAGTAATCAATATAAATAGTCAAAATAAAAATAATACTATAAAAACATAAAAAAAGTTAACTTCTCTTTAAAAATGGATTTCAAAAATGGCATCATTTCATCTTGGAAACAATTTTTTTTTTGATAGAGAGCTATTTGGATGCTTCTCACCAGTATCGGGAAATGGATCAAACTGACCCTGAAAATAGAAATTAATGCATAATATAATCCAAATTTATAACTATGTTAATAATAATCCATGAAGAGATGTACAAATTTGCAACTTTATGTAAGCAAAATGAAAAAATATTAAAATTGAGTTATGTAATGTAAAAAATTGACAAAACTAAGTAGATGGTATAAACTATTATAATTCTAATTTCAACAACTAATTTTGTTAAACTAGAAAAAGATGAGATATTATACATTAATATATACAGAAATATTACATTTTAATAACAGAAATATTACATTTATTATATATATAATAAACGAATTACACAACCAGATAGATCAAAATATAATAATCTTTATCTATAAATCTATGATAGTTAATATTTAAAATACTGAAAATTAATTTCCAACTCGACGAACTCTAAAAAAATTTGGGTAATTGTTAAACAATAAAATAAATAATGTATGAGAGCTCTTTTTCCCTCTTTTACGCAATCCGTTGGAAATAATGTAAAACGCAGTTTCTACAACAGTTTTTATGTATCTTTGGGAAGCAACTTGCATTAAATGGCTAACGACGACATTAATGGCGGCGACGAAATTTCCTCTTTAACAATGGTGAGAATTCCACTTTTCAGGCTTCTTTTTGTCACATGAGCAATAAGATTATTATCTACTGGAAAATTTTCCGTCACGAATTTTGTAAAAAGGTATCATTTTCTCTCTATTGGTTACAGGAAGATAATATCAAAATGTGAATGTTTTTTAATTTAAATGGAAATTGCCTATTCTTTCAGAATAAAATTAACTTCATTTTTTTTTGTTTCGGAATGAACGTAGAGTTCTTGCTGTAAAGTTAGTTGTAAGTTGGTCATCAGAGTCATTTACTTTTCTCATTCCTAACAAGTTGACCGTGAAAGAAACTTTGAAGTAATATGTATCTCTTTACATTTTCATCAGTTAGTGAATGTTAGAAAGTTTTAATGAAATATATAACATCAATTTCTATTAGGTTTTTGATATCGTGCAAAAAATTTTAAATACAGTTAGAGAATTGTTGTTTGAAAATTGGATTGTTATGAAAGCAAAAATATACCTAGGAAATGGATGTTTTTCTAAGTAATTTTAAAAATAATTTTGAAATTAATTTAATTATGAATTAATTGTGCAAGGATGATTGAACCAGCGGTACACAGTATTTCTGACGGTTGCCAATATATTTATAGATATAGTTATGGAAGTTTACGGTATTTTAAATAGAAAAAAAGTCTTAGAATAAAATAATCTATTATATCGTATGTCATTATTACTGAATTATAAGGATGGAAGTAGAGAAATTGCTAGATTAAATTTACTTAAACTAAATAATATTAAAATAAAAAATAATATTATGAGCATAATAATATATTGCATTTATACTAAAGCTTCGAAGTTTAATGATAATACTAGAATGGTTACCGATACAAGGAAAGAAAAACGTTCTTCCCTATGTAAATTAAGAGGTTTAAACATTATACCGACTTTTTTAAATATTAAATAAGTAATTAAAACTAATAGATTTTGTTATTTTTTTAAAATCAGATTTATTTCTGCTTTGATGTTTTTTTCCCAAATGGCTTTTAAGTGTTTATTAAACTGATTTCATGTGTTCATGTGAGCATTTATAAGAATAATTTACAAGGTTAACGGAAATTTTTTCATCTATATTTGTAATAATAAATGTATATTCTCATTTATTATTTCTCATAAGCTTTATTTAATTATTTCTCATAAGCTTTTCTTACATAATTTTTCTTTTGCAGTTATGAGCATTTAATCCAAAAAGATGGAGTTTTTGTCGGCAGAATCTCTTGGCAACATGTTCTATGTTGTCAGCCCGAACAGGACAACATTCGAAAACGTGGAAGATGTTCCAAATTATTATGTTGAAGTATGTAATTTTTTAAATTCTTCTTATACCATTTGTATGAATTCATTCTTAATCATTTATTAAAAGTGTTATAACACTGTAATAAGTTAACAGAAGTTATATAAAGGTTTTATATATTCAACTAATTTTTTTAGAATGTTAAATAATTGGAAATATATTACTTTATAAATAAAAAATCTATACAAGCGCGATACACCGTGCATCTAAACCCTTTTATTTATATTTAAGGAGTGTTCAATTCGATTTTTCTCTTTTACATTATTTTGAAGTGAGCAGTTATTCATTTGAAATCCATATAATCTGAATTCAAGTAATTTTCTTAATTTATTTTAATTCGCTTATATTTTAAAAACAAATTATTCAATTTTTAAATTTTGGTAGTTTGAAGAAGCTCAATTTTTAAATAATATCACTAAATAGAGTTTAAAAAATATTTTAATAGTAATCCTTTTTAACTTGGTGAAACTGGCTAACCATTTAATTGAATGTTTATCCGCTAAAACTGTTTCCATTAAATTAAAAAAATAAGCTCTTGGAAATGAATAATTATAATTACTAATATTTAAATTTACAAGAAATTAAATATCGCGGTTATAATTGCCTAAATTGTATAATAATAATTAAAAATCGACTACAATTTCTCAACAACAGCAATAAAAAAGATAAATAACTTTAATTCAGTAAGGAAAAACTTCACTCATTTTTCAATTTTTTTAACATTTGAGTTTTAATACTGTTTAATTTATTAAAACCATTTCCTAATAGACTTCCTGGTTTTAATTTGTAAAAAACATTTCCTAATAGACTTCCTTGTTACGAGAAAAATTTACATGAGAAAAAAATGAAAATAATTGTTAAAAAAACTGAGATAGAACCTTGTTTATCCCAAATGGTTTCATGTGTTGTTCTATGAGTAGCTTTATCTCATATAGATTAAATTTTTAAAAGAAATGGATGATTAGTTATAACATTCTATAGTTTTAAATGCTTTTAAAAGTCAGATTGAAAAAGAAAATTCTTATAGAAGAAATAATAATAATAATTGAATAACATTCGAAATATATTTTTAAAAAACCCCGCATTGTTTCAATAGATTCAATCCAATAATTTTGAAAGTTTTTATCTCTTTGCAACATGTTGCTATCTTTACTTTCACGGAAATAAAAGAAAAGATTTCCATTTGATGAGTATCCTGGAATTGGCAGGATTTTAATGCATAAAATTCTGCTTGGATATGCATTTTTTTTTCCTGAATTGAGCCGTTATTTTGTAAGCAATTTTTGAATAGGTATAGAATTAGGATTATTGCAGAATTCTTCAATTTTGACCCAAAAGAACCTTGGACGGTGCGATATTTTAAATAATTTGCCTTAAAAATCTATTTGATTTCCAGTTTTTGCCTTGAACGAAATTTGAATTTACAGTGAATTCCTTACAATTAGTTATGCCACATAATAGATTGCGGCCCTTATAGTCGAAAAAAGTATTGAAATCAAACGTGCATCAAAACAATTTTATGACTAAGAAGAGCAATCTTAACTCATTAATTGCTCACAAGGAGTGAAATATGCTGTTGTTTCTTATGTCATAGACAAGCACGCTGACGAAGTCAACGATTTTTAAGCCGATAGAGCATCTCTTGTTTCCCAGTAGAGACATCGGGAGCCAAGAATATATTTTGTTTGTACTATCCCCCTTTTATAGGGAAACACATTCACACACCTCACAGATAGAAAGAACGCAGAAGAACAATCATGCTCGAACCGGAACACCCAGATCACGGGGAAGACGTGCCCTTCCAATGTTAAGACGCAGGCAGATTGAAAATATAATAGAAGCAACTAGGCCTGTGTTAGTTTTCAATTTATCGAAAAAATTAATATTTTTGAAAAATCGAATTTTTGAAGCAATTTTCAAAAAAATATCGGTTTATGGAAAGCAAGATCTTAAATAATGGTTCAAAATTAATTGCGATACAATAAATCGATATTCACAATTAATTTACGTTTTCAATTTCGTTTTGGTTACAGATCATGGTGTATTTATGACGCTCTTCATTCTTATTGATCTTCATACAGAAGTTTTGTTAATATTTCTATAAATATTGTCATATTCTAATAATTTTAAATACTTACTTTAAGCATGGCATTTTGGAATTGTTAAGGTATAATTAAGTTGTTTTCTTTTTTTCTTATCATGTCAGAACAGGATGATGTTTTGGGAATGAGGTTTGTGGCGTCAATAAAAATCCGTAGGCGAAAAATTGAAGTTTTATTACTGCACGAGCATCCAAAACAAATCAGCTTTTAATACCGTGTTACCATTGCATTTACAAAAGCTCTGATTTTAAAAAAATTAGTTTAACGACTACGGCAAATAAAACCTAGAGAAATTTCATTTTGATCACGTGATTATATAAAATGAAATAAGTAGCAAAAGTGATATTTTTTTAAAACAATCAATGCGAGACAAAGTTTTTTTTTTGGATCGTTTGCAATACTAAAATGACTCATTCAGTGAAACGATTAAAATGAATAAAAATATAATTTAACTTTGTACGAGCACGTGGTGCTTGGCCGTTCAAGAAATGATGTTCTGGCATGATACATTGAAATATGCATAGCAGATTCCATCTTAATCTTTTTTTTAAGCCGGTGAAATTTAATATGAAGTCCCCGAGTCAAAATTGTGGATTTCTATTAAAGCTTGGACAATATCCGTTCACAGGAAATCTCTCTACCTATCAGCTCATGGACGTGTAAGCTCAATAATGCTAAAAAACTATATGAATGAAAGAAATTTTTTTTAATTATAAGTATATTTGCATCGACTGTTGGATATAATTCGTCAATTAGGGATTTATTTGTTTGTATATCCAGTTTGTATAAGAGCACAATAATCCAACAAAAGCATCGGCACAGAAAAATGAAATTTGAGACTCAGTTTTGAGATAAAATATTTTGGATCCATTAAATTAAAAAGAGACTTCAAGTAAATACAGACTAGGTTTTAATAATCGAACTCGTGTCCCAAACACAACAAAAAACGTCAATATACAGTATGTACGTAGCTATTACATTTTTCTGACACGCGGCCCATTAGTATTCACTGGCATTCCTCTGTTATGAGTTGTTTTAAACAAATGAGTTACAATTACTTGATTCTGATAGTAAGATTTCGAAAAATAAAAACCAATTTCTTCGAATTGACGTATAAAAGATTTTTTAAAATTTTCCCATAATGGACTTTACTTAACTTTTTAAAAAAAGACTTCAGAAAAACTGCTCGTTTTATCTTTACTTTATTTAATAAAATATAAAGTATAATTTATTATTTTGATTAATAGATCTCATGATGACTTCACATTTCTCTAATTTTACTGAAAAACAAAATCGCTTGAATGCAATGCCATTTCTGTTTTGAATTGGTAAAAATACTCTCAAAATTTCTTCATTATTTTAACTTCAGTTGATAATACGCTGGTACATCATTGCAGCCAGTATTAAAACAAGAGAAAAAATCTTAATTTTTCTTTTTTTAATGTTATTTTTTTAGTGTGATTAATTCTAAAAGTTATGTAAAGTACAATCATAATGAGTTTTAAGAAATTCTAACTTAAGAATTATAAAAACATCGCCGATTCCACCACAAATTATAAAACGGAACTATCGACAAATATTATTATCTTTCACTTCAAACGTAAAATATTATTTCCATTTAGTTGTATAATATAATTAAAAATATCACTAAGAATATATTAAGCATTAATGCAATTCCTTATTAAAAACAATTATTCACAAAATAGTCACTAAAAATCATTTTTCCATCAACACCTTAGATTCACTTTCAATATAAAATTGCTGTTGTGTACTAATGAAAAAATCGAAATGATTATTACTTTATAACGGGGCTTCTTTAAAGGCGGATTACTGTATATTCTATTTAGAATAAATTTACAGCATGATTTTTAACCCAGCAACTGTCATGATGGTATTCCTTATGGGCATTGAGTTATCATTTATCAAACTTACAAGATGAAATTGCTCTAATTCGAGATACAAAAATTAGACATAATCCTCAGACACTAAGTATCCTGAAAATTCTCATGAGCTGATTCCTTAAACGGGAAGTGTCATCTAATTAATAATAATAATATTAAAAAAAGTGAAATCACTAAGGAGTTAAATGGCTATTATAAGTACAAAAACAAATGAAACTGAAAAACGTACATATACTAGAATTTGCGTTCCGGAACCGGTTCAAAGGATAGAAAGCAAATCGTTATTTCTAGCTCGGGTTTCCGGACAGTAGTGCATTGCTACACTAATTCAAAATCTGATGACATAATTTTCATATGAGGTTCTATTCATAATAATTGAGCAGTTGCAAAGATGAATTGAGAATGATAGAGTAGTAATGTGCTTTCTCTAACTCAGTCACTAAATTTAAAACACATTATTTTGGGCCGTGCAAGAGACAACAAAAAGATAGGAATTTTGAAACATAGTCATAGATTGATGAAGATACTTGAAGAGGTATATCCTCTCGAATTTCCTATTCCATATTAGCAGGTGAATATTCGAACCCAGATGACAGATTGAACGCGTATATTTGAAATATCCAGCAATCTTTGATGGGAAAGGGCTTGGAGCCTGCTACATTTTAGTATTTAAACTCTAAGTTTTAGCTGAATATGTGTGAGTTTTCATAGAGATCTTTATTCTTGAATGTCATCCATGCGTTGCTACATAAACTTTTTGCAACTGCTGGTACTTGAAATTTTGAACACCACTTGTGAAAAGAAGTAGTTGCCTGTTTTTTTCTTTTGGTTTGACCTGTCATTCCTGCATTCCTTATGTGTTAGTATTTATGATATTTTCCCTCAATCTACTATTTCGCCTCCCCTTCTATCTACTTAAAAATATAACAATTTAGATATTTTTCTATTTTATTATTGCATTTTGTTCGTAGTGCCAGTTTTATTAAATTAAGCACATATCTTTTCAGGCTATTCCATGGATACTAGTATTTGTGTTTGCTGAACGATTGTATCTGTGGAAAAAGAAGAAAATCGTGGATGTTAAAGATTTGAGATTCAACGACATGTTCGCATCTGCGTCGCTGGGTCTGATGGATCAAGTTACAAAGTAAAAATTTTAAATTATAAAGACTATTTCGAAAAGGCTTTAAATTTGTGCTGAAAATATTGGATTCAATTATTTTTGTTTTAAATTTAGAGAGTTGCTAAACTTCATATAAAGAATATAGGTTCTAGGACACAAGACGACAAGAAGAACAAGAATGAATTTCATGAAATTGATCAATTTTTTTAAAATTCTGTACACACAGAAAAAAATTATAGACATAGATTAAAATACCAAAATAAAAAGCCACATTTGAAAAAGCCACATTTTTTGCCACATTTGAATATAATACATTCAAAACGCTTAGAAAAGTTTTTAATTCCTTCCTCAAAGAACAATTCTTCTTTATAAAATATGAAAATGGAAATTACGTTAAATCATTCATTTCACTAGCATTATTAAATTCAAATCAATTAAGAATTTGTCTAAAACTTTTGTTTTATTTATAAGACTTACTATTAAATAGTTGCAGTTATGGGACTGGAATTCAGCGTCTATATGGGGAATTTTAAAGTCTAAATTTTCAAAAAAACATAACCTAAACATTTAAATGTTATATTATTTCAAAACTGATGAAAGCATTATAAAGCCTGTACGAATTATGGAATGTTTAGATTTACCTAATACATATTTAGGAGTGATTTAAAATAGTGAACCTTCATACACAAAGTAATAGCTCATTCCTATCTGCGCAACTGCTTGCAGTTGCGCTTTAAAATTAAACATATCCATAAAATGCATAATAATCACGACCATAATAATGGCATTGATTACTTTCCCTTAGCAATACTTTTTAATGTTCTGTTCTGTAATACAATTTATAAATATATGACAATAATTCTATAAAAATAATTTTTTTAAAAAAATATTTAGACTTGTACTAGAAGGTTGGAGGTTTGCAGTGTATGCTTATATATACAAGAATTGGAGAATCGTAACTCTTCCTTGGGATTCTTTGTGGACATGGATTTTCGCATTCTTCGCCTCTGATTTTCTCTATTACTGGACACACAGAGCGAGTCATGGTAAGACAGTGTTCTGAATTTTGTGTAAATTAGATGTAAATATTGTAGATACTTGTAAATTATTTAATTGTATAAAATTAGTTAGAATGGAATCTCACGTCAGCGAGAAAAGACTGTTTTAAGGAGATTTCCAACAGAAGACATCCCTTGATTCCTATATTGATTCATGCCAGACATAACCCCTACACCCCCAGATTTTACTAACTTGGCAATGTAGGAGTATTGGCGACATAATGGGGTCACTAATGGTTTTTACTATACGCTAAAATCTGCAGTGGAAGCTAAGAAATGAAGATTTTTTCTTAGGGAATGTTAGATAAATTTCCACATTCGTCTGAAGCACCTGAGCTGTTTCTTGGATTTCCCCTCCCACTTAAGAGAGATGTTTTATAAGGTGATGAGTGGGGAGGAGCAGTGAGTCAGTTCGGAGAGCAAGCTGCGATAGTTGTCTTAGCTTGAGAGAACCTCTTTTCGTTTTGGCGTGCGTTCTAGAGCTTTGCTGTTACCCGTAATTATCAGATTAAACAGTGTTAACTGGCTGTGTATTTGTAGTTTGTGTTGCGTATATTTAACACACATTTCGTAGAAAATAAAATTTGTATTTCATCTGAATCTTCGCATCACTCTTGTGGGAATTTTCTTAAAAATACACTACTCATATAATCGATTAAGATATTCGTGTCACAGACGGATATTTCATTAAGCAATGTTCTATTATACATTTAAAATGATTCAGAATTGCGTCTTTTATATTCTGTGAAACATTAAAATAAACTTAAAACTGTCGAAAATGTTAAGATAAACAATGCGATATGTACCGAAATATTGTTTGTTATATGTGCAGTCACTAAAAACTGTCAATAAATAAACGAAATTACGATCCCTATATTTTAATTTGTCTTTCTGGATTTTATTGGTGTATAAATACTATTGTTTTATACACTTGTTGCAAAGAAAAAAAGTATTTGTAACAATAGACTGTCTAGTATAATACCAGCGTTGGGAATTTTCCCTTGTATAAAGAGAATTAATTGGTCATACTTAAGTTTTTTTAATCCTGGAACTAAGTTCATGATATTTTTCGAGCGTTTTCAATTCTGATGGTTTGATATTTCGGAAATTCAACAGCCTAAGACACCAACTGTTCCTTCAAATCCTAATCATCACCTCAATTTGCATCTGACAAAATGTCGAACTTGACCTTAATTTCAGAGGGGAGGAAATCGAGAATCGGCAATGAAACTTCTGAATATTATCTTTACATTTCATTTCAAATCCATTCTTAATGCTCCATCTCTTATTTCGGTCCCAAGTTTCGAATTTTTTTAAAACTAGGGAATTTTAGTTTATAAAGCTGATATTTAAGATAAAATTGTTTTTGTCATGGCACATATTTTGGAACTAAATGTGAATTTATCACAAAGGCAATGCTAAAACGTTTCCTGCTATATGCAGATACTTATGTGACAAATTTAAGATACATTGTATGTAAAATCCGTAACAAATGAAATACAAATAGAAAAAAACCAAGTTAATACATAAACATTACTACTTACTATTATGTCATTCGACTCATTTATTTTTGTAATTTTTTAAAGACAAAATTTTGCTATCGATTTTTGATCATTTTGTTTCTCTTGACTTTCGACATTTGCGCTGTTGAAGTCCTCAATAACATCAGAGTGTTTTAATTACATTTTAAGTTACATTTTTATTCCATGTGCATGGCATCATTTTCTAGAATATTTGGGAAAAATGATTTTAAGATTCGATATGTTTGTAATTATGAATTCTGAAATATACTTAATGCTAAAAAGTAAAAAAGCAATAAAAAATTTGTTTTAGAAATTCAATTTTATAGTTGTACATTTTAAAAAAAACTTAAACCATAAAAAATATTCTTAAAGTGTGTAGTACTGAAAACAATACTTTTATAAAATTACGCCACACTGCATATTATAATAAAAAAATCCCCAAACATATTAAAAAAATTAAGTCTATTGTTATTGTAATGAAAACTGTAATTTGCTTATGCTAATTTCATGGGTGCGTTTGAAAATTTTGTGTAAAACATTACATTAAAATCTAAAGATACCAGGTTTAGTGTATAATGATTATTTCTAAGGAAATATATAGTCACTAAGAAAATGTTTTTCAGAATTTTTAATCAAATACTAAAATTTTGCTTTAATAATTTTGAAATATGTTATTGCACATCATAATAATATAACCTGGTTCAACATTAAAATAACACTTTAAAATATTTTCAAAAATAAAGCTTCCAGTTTTTTAATTTAATTTCTCTAATTTATTTTAATATTATTTTCCCCTAATTTTAATAATTTATTTTTATTTTACAACAATACATTTAGTGTTTTATTTATTCCTCGGTGCATAAATTTCTTATTCGTGCTTTTATAGTTGCTAGAGGATTAGATTAATAGTAATAATGATGTGTTAAAATTACTATGATACGATGTTTCAGAAGGGCAGGATTTTGAGTATTTTAACCCTTTAACGGGCACAAGCTGCTTTCTTTCAAAATTTTCATTTTATGTTATATTTGGAAAAAAGAAGCTCAATTATGCCTAAAAAAGTATTTTTGTTAAAATTTTGTTGTTGAAATGTAGTTTTTTACAGAGGTGAAAACACATATTTTCTACAATCCAAACCAAGCAATAACATTTTACTGACTTATTCAATAGTAAAATATGAAATATAAATAATTTCACAAGTAAATATGATTTTTGTAAAACTATTTATTATTAATTACTTCAAAATTTAAAATGTATTTATTACACAGGAAATAAGTGGTAGTAAATCCAAATATAATGTAAATTACCAAATGTATTATTTTAAACTATTCTGGTGAAACAACATAACAAGGAGCTGAACACAAAGTAACATTACATGTTGAATATGACACTTTTGTCCGTTTCTAGTTAGTTTTGGAGCTACAATATTTGAAAATATTTTAAAGTGGTGGTAAGATATTTACCACAGCCTTAAAAAGGGTTAAATCGTTTTATTTATATTTTTTTCAGCCGAACAAACTAATAGGTTAAATCATGATTAAATTAGAAGGCAATTTCAAATCGAATGGTGTTATTTTTCAAAACGAGCTCTGGTATTCTTTTCTACTAATTTTACTAACTATTTTTTTAAAAAGAGTCTTATACATTTATGTGAGTCTCAGTCACATAAAAAAACGTTAGACCAAAAGTCATACAGATGTCCCAAGGGAAGCGACAAATAATTATATACGCCAGTAGTTACGTATAATTATACACCTCATTTCCGTGCCGTCAGCAATAATACAACTACCGTCTAATAAAATAAGCGGAATAATAATCCAGAAGATGAAAAACTTTTACGTGTGATTGTGATTTTTTTTTAATTTCTCTTTCCTGTTCGTGTAGAAATCAATATATTGTGGGCAGGTCACCAACTTCATCACAGTTCCGAAGACTATAACTTTTCAACAGCCTTGAGACAATCTATTTTGGTAACACATTTTGTTTGGGTATGCAAACTCTCATTTTTCATTCATTAAATACACATGACTTTGTATGCTCATAATTTGTTAAAAAAGTTAAATAAGACTACCATTGATTAAAGGTGAAATAGTTCAATAGTAGAAAAGTAATTTTTTTAAAGAATGTAATATTTATAAAACGTTTCTATCAAAATAGTTATTAAATAAGTAGATGATAAAGAGCAAAATATGCAAAGAACAATAAATAAAAGATATTGAATAAGAATTTTTTTCTCATAATAAAAAATTAGTACAATTGGAATCATTTCATATGATGTAAATTCAGATGATAAAAAGACAACAACATTTACATCCACGTCATACTACACTGTTTTATATTGCGTCAAGAGCGCAAAGGTTTTTTTCTCCTTAAGAAAGTATCAAGGGATTTAAAATTATTTTGTAGGAATCCAATAGATTTCATTCATGTTTGAAGCGACTCCAATGACTAACATAATGAAATGTTGTTAAATTTATGTAACTGAAGGGTTTAATTATTATCAGATTGTAATTTTGAATTAAGTTATAGGATTATAATTTGTTTTTTATGTCAATTAATGAATATATGAATTAATTTATGAAATATAGCTTCTTGTTTTAAAAAATCGCAATGCACATTACGATGCAAGTTCGAAACTTATAGTTCGAATTTTCAAAATTTATGCTCTTAAATACCATAGAATAGTTAAACAAAAAGTTTGTAAAGCATTTTCTTACGATAGGTGTCTTCGTTTTAGTTTGAAAATATTTAATGACTGTATGCCTACTGAAAATTGCAACATGCTAACATCATTCAAAACGTTTCCAGAGTCGTAAAATAAGCCCGAATTTGGTAAGGAGTTAATTCCATGAAAATAAATAGATTCTCGAAAAGAAAGAGTTTTTAAAGATTTTAATTAGATTAGGATAATAGCAATAATAATAAATTAACGTTTCTTCTTAACAATTCGAAGCATGTTGTTGCAGAAAAACATTCTTAACGCAACACGGAAGTTTAAAAAATTAGATTTTCACATTAACATTTTTTTTCTGTACAAATTACTTAATAAATTAAAAGATGTAAAGTGTATTTTTCTATAAAACATTTCATTGATTATTATAATTGGGTTATATAATCGCACTTGCGATTTATTAAATTTATGATTTGCGCATGCACATTATTGGTGCTACTTAGAATAAAAGTAAAATTGGAAAATTGAGAAATGAAATAAAGAAACTTAAGCAAGCAAATAATATCGTTCATGCTCCTAATATTCAGTTCGAATTTAACCTGATTATTTCACCGCTTTAAAGCAGTTAAAAAAACGCCTTTTCTGTTTTGAAAATATAAACAGAATAATTGCAAGATTGTGCATCATAATTCGTAATTAGATATGTGTAGCTACAATTGCCACGCTTCTAGGGCGCATCGAACTGAATTTAGAATAAATCGAAAAATTTGCTAGAATTATTTCAGATACTTTATGTCTGCTACATCGACAGTTCTATTAGTTGTGATGCTAGTACATTATGTAATTGGATGACGTGCGTGGGTCATGAGGACAATCATGACCCACGCATTGAATCCAGGAAATTTAGCATAAATCAATAAATTTCCTGGAATTATTTCCTGGAAATTTAGAATTAATCAATGAATTTCCTGGAAATTTAGCATAAATCAATAAATTTCCTGGAATTATTTCAGATACTTTATCTCCCCGCTGCGCTGATCGTTCCCCCGGCTGCGATGCTAGTCCATTATCAACTAAATTTTCTTTATCAGTTTTGGGTTCATACAGAGGTAAAAACAACAATAACACAATTTTAAATTCAAAATGAAAAAAATATTTTCAATACTTTTATAAGCTTACATTTATTCTCCATTAGGTAATTAAATCTATTGGACCTCTGGAATATATCCTTAATACAGCTAGTCACCACAGAGTACATCACGGTGAGTCATAAAAAAACTCTGTTGTTGAATAAAATTCAGGTATTGATGAATATTTCAATTTCCTTTAGTTTACATGATATTGTTCGAGTTGAAAATAGAGACTTTTTAATCACCTGTCTCATTTACATTAAAATCATCTATATGTTTCATTATTTCTGAGTAAGATTTGAATTTTATAGTATAACAAAAGTTACAGTTATTAAATTAAATCGATAATTAAGGCTAGCGAGTTGAATTTCGTATGTAGAAATACTTTAAAAAATATCTAACAGCATTCGATAAGCCTCATCGTGTCTGTAAATAAACGTAAACTTTTCAGAAATTAAAAAAAATATATATCTAGCAAAGAATGTTTTCCTACTCAATAAGAATTTTTTTACAAAATAATAATTATTCTGGAAAAGATCTTACTGTTTGCCACTTTATTTTTAAGTAAAATGAGAATAGCATTTCCCGCCAAACGATGTCTTATTAAAAAATCATTGACTCAAGTTTTTAAAAAAATTTTCAAAGCTTATTTAAAGTAAATCAATAACAATTTCTAAAACAATAATACAAAATAGAATTAAATATTAGGAGGGAGAGGGAAACGGATGTAAATAAATAAAATGCTTTTAAATATCTATCATATCTCTAATATTTATTTAAATATCTCTAATGCTTTTAAATATCTCAAATTTTTGAAACTGGGAATATAGTCTTAAATCAATAAAAAATAAATTATTTAATTTATCAAAATTTTATTGAAACATTTCTTATGATCCTAAGTATTTTTGAGCGAATTTAAAGAAATCATGTTCCGTAGTATGAATTTCCATAGCTCGTAAACTGTTAAGGCATTTTATTTTTATTGATATACGTTAAAGCGATATCTTATTCGCTTGTTTTAGGGCGAAACAGATACTGCATTGACAAGAACTATGCGGGTGTTTTAATCATTTGGGACAGAATGTTCGGAACTTTTGAAGCCGAAAAAGATGACGAGATGGCTTATGGACTCGTCCATCCTGTTAACACTTTCGAACCGGTCACGAACCAGGTAAATGAAGCAATGGCTGTGAATTCCTTTAGATTTTCTTTATATTATTTGATGAAGAAGTCATGGGCGTTTTAGAATATTGCTTATCTAGACTTTGATTAGTCATGGTTATTATGATGTAGCAGTACCAGCACAGCATTGCTCGTGGCATAACATCCAAGAAGAAAAAATTAGCTTTAAACTTGTCTAACCTCCACCCGATATGACATGGACATGCTACGTAACATCCAACAAACATAAAAATATATTTAGAAATCCTCAAAAATAACAAAAAAAAAACAATTTTCTTTGGCAAGCATTGGGAAATATTTTGACCGTTAAGCAGGTAAAAATATGATATGTCCGTAGACTAAACAGTCCATTAAAAATTACATTAGAAAAGCTGTTTTAAAATTTAAAAATACATAGATAAGTCATTGTATCCACCGTTCCATACTTGTTTATCAACCCTGTATAATTTGATATGGAAATAAAATTCGGCTTAAATTTTTAGGTAAACTATATTTTATGTTTTTTTTTGCCTTGTGCCAAGATTAAAAGATTTTAATTGGATGTAACACTAGATGTGCCACATAAACTTTCCTCGCTTAAGTGAATTCCAGTGGTTTGAAACGTTTGTCTTTGGGCTTTATTTATTGCCATGGAGAAATAGAGTATAACTGGGAACCGAATGCGTTTAAAAGAAAACGGTAAATCTGTTGGAATGAGAGAGATCTTTGATATTAAAACTGTTTCGCCAGCACCAGAGTCAGTTCAAAATACTTTTTTTAAAAAGAATTCTTTAAAAACTTTTTACTTGCAATCGAGTGCCATTTCATAGTTTTGGAGAGTTTAAATTACGTTGTAGTATATGATAGGAGCACCAACTTTTAAAATTACTTTGTGTGCAGGAATACCAGATGGATTAATAATCAAAAAATTCGATTGGATAATGAACAGCTTCTTCACTATCCACAAATGTCCCATTGAATAATAAGGTATCGAATAAAAAGGTACGATATAGTGTATCAACCACAAGTAATGTACCGATTTCGCTTCCATTTATTTCAATTAGGATACATTATCAATGGTCATCTTCCACACCTCTCGTCATTTTCGAGAAATATCAGAAAATAAATCTTTATTAGAGATACAGCCTCATAAATTATCCAATGTAATCAATTTTATAAGACAATTAGTTTTATCATTTTTAAAACATTGTGAATCTATTAGAATGCTTTATGTTTATTGGACAAGTGTAATTTAAAATAGTATTTTTATTTGTTGTGATGAGATGATGTTCCTCAAAAATGGTTCATATGGCTTGATTAATACTATTAATAAGATGGACGAACAATAAGTCGACGAAGATGGTTAGTAGAAGCAATGGAATAAATGGACTTTAATGTTGAGATAAAATCCAAATTTTTATAAATTTGAAACACTATAAGTGAAGAGAAAATGAACAGATATAAATAAATTATTTGTAATATGACAGTTTAATTAACACATTAACACCAAATCCTATCTACTATTCAACAAAGTCAATTAAACAATCTATGAGATAACATAAAATAACACGTATTCTTATAAAATAATATTAAAGATTAACTATTAGACCAAATTATAACTTAATCTGATTAATCATTATAGAAAAAAAAATTTATTTTTCTATATTATACAATTTGCATTATTTTAGAATTGTAAAAGGAATTTCACAAACGAAGGTGGAATTTCACAAACGAATATTCGCTCGCTTTTTGATGAGTTAGATTTTTTCCAATTTTGTACATTAGTGTTTTGTTGATGATAATATACTACTTTAATGTTTTAATAATTTAATAATCGACTGATCGATTAATTTATTTATTCCTTATAATTTCCTCTTCTTATAAGTGAATTTGAAAAAAAAATGATCTCATAGTTCTATATATTTATAGTTTCGAATTATAAATTTAAGGCTAAAAAGGAAAATAAATAAATAAATAAATAAATAAACATTTTTTAAATATTTAAATTGAAACTGTCTTTTTAATTTTTTCTAGTTCGGCTACTTTCTGTCCTTACTGAAAACCACGTGGTCAATGGAAGGCTGGAAAAACAAACTATCGGTGTTTTTCAAAGGTCCCGGATGGTCACCTGGAAAACCAAGGCTCGGAAATATAGAAGATATTCCCGAAGTAATAGGCTTTGACAAATCTTAAACTTTGCCTCTCAAAACGGAAGCTAAGTGCAGAAAAGATATTCAAAATGACTAAAGAAGAATATTTCTTTTTAAATTCAGTTTAGTTGTAAGAAGATATAATATTCAATCATTTCGTTATAGCCCATTTTATGCTAAATGAAAAGGTGCGAAACTTTTACAAATTGAACTATTTAATGTTTCATGTTACTTTTTTTTTGTTTCATACTTCTTGGGTTCGCCGGTACTCATGGAATTTTATTAGCATTGAATTATTTTTAATCTTTTTATGGTAAATAGATATGGTAAGCTGTCAGTAATCGAGCATTACAAAAATACAGGCTCTAATAGCTTGACATTTTCAGAAAAGCTATGGCTGATTAAAATAAATCAATGTTTACAGCCTTCAGTATCCTTGGTGCACAAAATATAATTTTGAATTTTACATATTTTTATTACCATAGGATAATAATTTTTATTATATATAGCTTAATTCGGAACATTTTAAAATAATTAAGGATCTATATTTGCTATATTGCATTATAATATTAATTTTATGTATATAATATTGTAATTTTTCATTATCGTATATATAATTAATTAATATACATTATAATTAATACCAGATAAGCAATGTTGCTGGTAATTTTTATAGTTGTCAGAAAAATTTTCTATACTTTATGGGCAAGTTTATTAGATAGAATATAAGTAAATAAATAATAATTCATGTAATATGAACAAATTTTGGAATTAAAATTAGTTTTTAAACGAAACAAACTAATCCGATGCTTTTTTATGAGAATCCTCTAATCTAAAATTTTCCAGATTACTAATATTGCACTGGTTTTAAATAATCCAATCCATTTTTATATGTTGATTTAATTTAATAATTTACTATTTAGATTTCTTTAAATTTTGGAAATTTTTTTATAAAAAATCCCTGCCAATAATCATAATTGTTATACAACTCAAAGCTTAGGAAATCTTACTTTTAAAACTAGAAAGGATAAAAGAGGTCTAGCACCAAACTGAATTATGGACCCTAGAAATAAATTTTAAACTACAAAATGATTTACTAGATTTTTCTATCTTCTATTACATCGCATAGATAAGTGTAGTGAAAAGGCAAGAAATACATAAAATTAGTTTTTTTCTTTACAGAATGAACATAGAATTGGACAAATAATTTTTAGCAAATCAAAAATATTTGCTTCATAAACTCATAAAAATATAATATCAGATGCATATTCGTTCAATAATGAGAACTATTAAAATAAATTTACTATGTGGATATGTGTATATACGCATGTAAGTTTCATCTCTTTTTTCGCATATTTTACAACAAACATCGTAGCTCTTTTTTTGTTAGATAAAATTGCCTAGGGAAATAAAATCATTATCGACAAATAAGCTCTCAAATAAATTTTTATTAACCTTAATTTAGAGAAAAATCTTTCTAGAGATGCGATGATAATTGATAGGAATGCAATTCTTTTCAACATAGTAACAAAATTTAAACACAATTTCTATACAGTTTAAATTATTTTTAATATTTCGATTATTGTTATCCTGAAAAGCAAACTCTCTTAAAACATTGGTTTTCATTAAATTAATGAATGCATTCTTGTAGCATTCATTTGAATGATTAAATGCTAGAGCTTTTGAAATGATAATCTTTAATTAGATTGTAAATTATACAAAAAATAGTATGATAGATGAAGCAATTACTTTTAGAATGAAGGAAACAAATGCATTTTTAATTATGAATCGAGATTCATGAGGGACAATAGTTATCGGCAAGCGAGATTTAAAGTACTCAACTTTCTATGGGATTGGAAACATTAAATCCGAAAAAAAGTGACAAAATGTGCATAAATTAAAATATAATGATATTATATATAATAACATTTAAACTTAAAAACTGAATACAACATTTTTTCTTTGAAAATCAGTCAGCGGTTCGTAGCCTTCAGGAAGGCGGAATCTTAATGTATTTGCTCTGTTGTGTACTTTTCATTTGGTCTGTTTGGCTTATTCTATCAACAATAACAGGTAATTTTCTAATAATCAGGCGCAAGCGAAAAATCGCCAAATTTGAATGAAGCGCTCTTATGAAGTGCTTTTAAAGCGAAAATCGCCAAATAATGTAGAATTTCGCCAAATTTCTTTAGCGACTTTTTGCTTGTGCCTGGTTAACGGGAAAGTACCCAATAACAAATTATATTTTAAAATGAAGCTTGTAAGAACACTTTAAAAAGGTATGCGAAAAATAGTGCGACATTATTTATTTTATTGAATTTTCCAATGAATTTATTTTCCAGGTGGAATTTCCAATTCAAAAGTATGACCCACATCTTCCATTTCGCTATCAGCTGTATTGTGGCATTCATTATTTCATAGTCGTATACTTTTATGTTGTTTTGGACCGTATTCAGCCCGTAAGAATATCTTTTCTTACTAATGATCTTAAATTATTCGAGTAATAGTAAGTGTTTGCAAACAATTGAAGGAATATTTATTTTAATCATTTATATACTTATATTTTATAGGTGATTCCTCCAGAAGTAGTAATTGGTGTTGTTTCTTATTTGGTATTCTCTCTTGCGTCGATTGGAAGTATTTTTGATAGAAAGTACGTAATTATTTATTCTTATTAAAATTTATATTTATAAAATAACTTTTAAAAGTTACATTTAAAATTTCAAAATTATCGCATGACTTAATTAAATTTCATAGTATATTCGAGAATTTACATGCAACTACAAATTATTTGCTTTCGATACTTTAGCCTTTTTAGTTATTTTTTTAATAAAAATATAAAAAAATAAAAGATTAAAATGAAATCTGCTGTGCATATTTCAATGTATCATGTGAGAACATCATTTCTTCAACGACGATTTTTTTACTCATTTTAATCGTTTTGTGGAATGAGTCACTTTAGCATTGCAAAAGATCCAAAAAACATTGTCTCGCATTGATTGTTAAAAAAATATCATATTACCTATTCATTTTATTTCATATAATCGCGTGCTCAAAATGACATTTTTCTACGTTTTATTTACTGTTGTCATTAACTTATTTTTTTAAATTCTGAGCTTTTGTAAATGCGATAGCAACGCGTCATTAAAAGCTGATTTTTTAAGATGCTCTTGCACATAATAAAATTTCAATTTTTCACTTACGGATTTTTGTTGACACTCATTCCCAAAGTAACGTCATGTTCTGATATGATAAAAAAAAACTCTTTTCTTCTCTTAAATATCCAAGAATCATCTATGGAGCCCATAAAGAGGGTTTGGATCACCGTCATATTTTCTTTCCAGAAACAATTTATAAGTGTGTAAAGCTCTTAATCATTTATTTGATATAGTAAATTAAGGTAGATGAATTCTGTTTTGAATTGGAAATCTCCATTTTTTTGATAGAGAAAACCTGCAGATGGCAATAAAAGGTTCTGTACTCTTTCAGAGCATGGTTTTTATATACATTTGCTTTATGAAGTGTTCATCATATAAGAAACATAACACTCGAATATTAAAAAAAAATATTTCCCAATTGCCGTCCAAATTATCCGTTCATCGATTACGAGAAAAAGAAGAAATAATTGTAGGGAAGGTTGTGGATCTGCAACGCAAACAGATGAGATTCTACTGATTTTATGAAGAACTAATGTGTAACAATACAAAATCAGTCGTGTTTCCCATGGAAGTGGATTAAAATAATTTAACTTACTGATGCGTTTTTAGCAAGAAGTTATAAAAATAAATATGTAAAGAAGTATTCTTATATAATTGAATACACAATTGCAAAAGAGCACTAACTATAGCTATTCAATAGTATAAACCACAGATATCTTAATGTTCCATATCTTTCATCATGCACGACTAACTCTTAGATAGAGCTTCAGAGAAAATGTCCATTCTTAATAGTCTTGTGAAATGAGGGATCGGACTGTCTGGAAATGTCCTTGTATCTCAAGAGCCGAGTTTCGAAACTTCACTCTTCCTAAATTTTACAATTTTCCCATTTTGCATCAAGTTTGGTCATCAAATCGACGTTAATTTCGTCTAGGTAAAATTGTTGCAGCATTAAGGTCATTCAGAATTCCGGAGAAAATTCAAAATTTACTAACTCGCAAATAAATAAATGAAATTAAAAATAAATAATATAATTTGCTGCCACGGTTGTTGGAGGTTGTTACATTTCATAAATAAAACAGTAGAAGTGATGGTTTACAAATTTTCTACAGTTCGCCCTTTCCTTCAGGAACAAAATTGTTCAGATAATGAAAACGTTTTGTTAAATATCACATTTAATGGTATGATAAAATATGAACAACAATAATATTGCTTAATAACCAAAAAAGGAATGATTATTCGTCTGGTTACTGAACTCTCGATGGAAAGATGGCTCATTAACTCCTTAACTGGGTTTTTTTTTCTTACTATCTAATAAGATGGCATCTTCAATTTTGGGAATATTTTCTTATTTTGATTCAAATGGAAATCCATGGAATACTTGGCTTATCTACGAATTCGAAGTCATTTTACTATTGAATTATAATTGTTTTGAATGATTTTTTTGTTTACAACTATCAAAATTCGATAAATCGATGCACGTACGGCGTACGGACAAACCGATTAAGGTGTTAAGTATCTGTAAGCCTCTACCAATGCTTCTATGCAGTTTCTATACATAGCGCCAAAGAAGGTAAAATAACTTGTAACGTAAATTGCAAATAATTTTGCGATAAAAAAGAAAGAGAAGAAAAATTTCGTTCCATGTTACTTAGGATTTTTCAGTCATTTTATGCATTCATTTTTAAAATTAATTTATAATGTTATCCGAAATCTCTACTCGGTTTGACAATAACCGGAAATGTATTTTTTTAACAGGCCATATGCTGTCCTGGTGGAGAGCTTTCGTTGTCTGCTCTATATCGTCGTTGACTATCATTTATCTCCCTGGACCATGGTTTCACCTACTACATCTGAAGTTTATCTCTTACTAATAAGTCGAGGGATCTATTTGATTTCAGGAATGTTTTGGACGACTACTTTCTTAAATGATTTCAAGATAGCATGGCACTCCAAAAAAATGTAAATTATGAAAGTGAGAAATTCTGATTCATTTGTAGAAGATTTTCGGAGAGACTTTCACCAGTAACTTTTCATTATATTATATATAAATAATAATTTCATTACCATTTAAATAATTTTGTTTGTTGTTATTAAATATTGTGTAATTAAATCTGTTTCTAGCAGACATATGATGTATTCCATACTGAATTATTTTGATGTAACATCAATACTACGGTTTGCTGTAACAGATGGTATAAGCTATGTATTTACTGGTTGGTTTATTGTACATTATGTAAATTTCAATTCCAACAATAAATTATTCATAATATTAAGTAACGTCAGATTCATAATTAGTTAAGAAAATAAAATAGAGTATGATGAATTAAAAACATACGAATAAAAATACAGTGAAAATGTTTTTAATAATTATATTACGCAATTCCTTTGCTATGGTATTAGTTTCTTTTTGTAATTATAGCTTTATCTTTGTGGGATATTGTAAGGAGTTTTTACAACAATTAACTAATTAGATGATTTCAATAATATTTTATGTCAGTTACAAAAATGCATTGATTTCATCACAAGCCGAAACTTCATACAATACATATTCCAAGCACAATTGATAGGACTGAATAATCTATTATAATAAAAATGGAGCTCGAAATGCGTTGCTAAGCGCAAAACTGGAGAACGGCTCGACCGATTCGGCTAATTTTTTGTTTAATAGTTTCGTTAAGACACGAGGATGGTTCTTATGGAGAGAAAAAATGAAAAAACTGCGAGGAAAATAGTTAAAACGACACTTTTCTAACTTTCCCGCCAAAAATCTGCATTTCCTTCCCCCACGCCAACTGAGTGAGATAGCAGGAAGTAATAAATTATGATTTGTTTAGAAAGAAATGCGCGAAGTCAGTTGGTTTTCATTCATAGATAACGGGATGTTTAAAAAAGAAACAAAATAGCTGCTTTTATTATTAGTCTGTATGAATATTTAATCTATGCCTGCTCAAAATAAAATTTCGGCACGGAAGAAAAAAAAAAGAATAACAAAGTGAAAATAGGGTTTGTAGAAACAAAATTAGTGAAGAAAAAAAGGATAGAAAAAAAAAAGAAAAGAAGGATGTGTGTGTATCAATATTATTTCCTCTGTGCGCGGCATTTTCCCAGCTTTTTTTAAACTTTCCCATCTCTTAAAAACCAATTGTCTTTATTGTTTAGTGTGTTTACATTTATGAAAATTTGAATCTCATTATTCTATGAAAATGTAGAATTTCAGACCTTTCCCTCCACCATTTAAGTAAAATATCAATTCCGGGACAATCATTGCTCGGATACAAAGAGAAAGATGAATAGCACAATGAACAGAACATCTGAAGAAAATAATACTAAATAATACTCTAAATGAATTATATGATTATCAAAATTTGTTTGGTTTAAAAATATTTTGATGAAAAACCTGTTATGAGACACAGCTAAATAAAATATTATATGAAAATTTTAGCGAGCATTAATACTGGCGAACCGACTGGTCGCCAAGGGCGGTTAGTTCTGAATAATTATACTGAATAAATGTACTAATAAATGGCTGAATAAATGTACATACATACAAATGTAAATGCAGTATTTCGGATGTTTTTGTCTAGTCGATTTGAAGTACAAAGTATATCTAAAACTTAATACAGTGCAAGCTGCAAACAGGTTGCCGAGTAAAATAATTTTGCTGGATGCTTAAAATAAATAGTAACGTCCGAAATACTGCATTTACATTTGTATGTATGTTCGTTTAAAAAATGTCTACATTAAAACGGAGCAAAATCTTATAATTAAAAGAAAATAATTAGTTTTTATTAAAACAAATTTTTGAAAGATGTATCATATCTAATCTTAGTTACCTAAATTTAGTTTCTATATTAAAACCTGGTTTTGAAAGAGCACAGAAATTGTTTGAAGGGCTGACTTCTTTTAAATTGTAATCAGAACAACAGGATGACACCCCAAAACAGTAAGATGAAACTTTAAACTGTACTTCTATTTGAAAAACTTCCGCACCAAATTAGAGGGAAAACACTTTTTCTTCATGCCGTCGTGAATCAAACCCATACGCATGACGGATCGTAGATTGAAGCGGGCTTCAAACTTAGAAATTTCTGTTGCGGAAATCAGAATTTCCGAAAACCAAAGAAGCACCCATGGATTAAAACAGCATCTTTAACCAAAAACGTGTTTTTTTTCCTCTTCGCTCAAGCATTTTAATTTCTGTGCAATGTATCAGCGTTATTTTAATTTCTATCTTGCTCTTAATATAATTTCTATTCAGTTATGTCAGAATATATAGACATCTGAGGAATTTAGTTCCTACATATTTATTTTTGCTTTTATATCCTTAACTATCTTATAGTTTCGTGTATACTTCGTAATAGATCTTTCTAATCCATTAACCCAATAGTGAGTATTAATGATTAATTTCGTTAGATATAAAAATGAATAACTGAAAAGTTGTGATAAATAACAAGATGTATTTAAATCATGCTTTTTTTTTCAACTATAAACTTGTGTTGCTGAACAATACGATGAGTAGATATCACATATAATATTGAATTCTATTTTCTATTTAAATGGGAAGCAGCACGAAGAATTTCATTCAGTAACAGTTCTGTTACTTTGTCTAAGGATCTTATTTCGAAATGTAAATATTTATTAGACCATCAAGGTAATCCATTAATACATTCACTATCAGAAAAAAGACGTGCGATAGAAATGTCATGTTATACAATTACAAGTTATTGCATCCTTATAGTTACTAAAAGATATTTCATGCATATCTTGGAGCTTTAAATTGATTTACCTGTTTCTAGATTTTTTTGGTAGAATTTTCTTTTCAACCAGAACTGCTTAGTCGTAAATAAAGCTTCTAAGATTACAAGAGAATTGCTGTATTTCCTTATGCTCAATATTGCCATCTACACTATATATTTATGTCATTGTCTGTTTTTGAATTATTACAACTTAGATTTTATTTTTATGTGTTATTTAACATCATTACGTATGTACATATATTTCACATGTATAACAATCATACTTGTTTTGTAAAAATTAAAAAAAAATTCCAAAGAAACTTGAGCACAATAAAACGTCCTCAAATCCTGTATAGTAGTCATTCTGTAGCTTAAGCAATAAAATAAAATATATGGATTGAAAAAATAAACATAAATAATTTTTTAAAATATTTGTTATGATTACAGTAAATCAAATTTATCTATATTTTATCAGATGATTTTTTAAACCGACAAAGTCGTAATCCTACGTGACATGAAAAAACACATACATTCAGTAAAAATAAAAACAGATTTTATATCTTATCAAAGTTTGTATAAATAGTACCTTGCATAAAAATATTGTTAAGAAATTTTTTGAAAGGCTATGATTTTCTGACCGTGATAACCCTAGAATAAATAATTTTTTTTTATTATCGATTACAATGCAATAGCTTGACCTTTTCTACTGTTATGATTAACTGTTGTTTAATGATTTGTTAAACCTTGACCCTTTAATGATTTTTTAAATACATTAACTTAGTTGCGCGTGGATAAACTATAAATCGGAAGTGCTGTAGCATCTAAAAAGAACAAGAATGATAAGGCATGCACTTTAAGGTTTGTTTCGTACTTCAATAAAATCGCAAAAAGTCTTTTTTGTTAATAAGCCTTTTTAGTTGTTATTTTTTTTAATAAAAATATAAAAATAAAAGATTAAAATGAAATCTGCAATGCATATTTCAATGAATCATGTGAGAACATCATTTCTTGAACGACCAAGCAGCACGTGCTCTTGCAGGTCAAATAATATTTTTATTCATTTCAATTGTTTCATTGAATGAGTCACTTTGGTATTGCAAACGATCCAAAAAACTTTCTCCTTCATTGATTGTTTAAAAAATATCCAATTTCCTATTCATTTCATTTCATTGAATCGCGTGCTCAAAATGACATTTTTCTGGGTTTTTTATACTGTAGTGAGAAACATTTTTTTAAATCAGAGCTTTTGTTAATGTGATGGCAACGCGTTATTAAAAGCTGATTTTTTTGTGAGGCCCGAGCATTTTTATTATTTATTTTTCTGGTGAGTAATAAAATGCTAACATCACTGTTTGGACTTCCATTAGTTTGAAAAAACATTTTTTCCTTACAAATGTTATTTTGACAATGAAAAGTAAACATACTACATTTGTTTTTATATAATAACATCGCATGAATTAGAAACAGCTCGCTTTATTTACTTCCAGAAGAGAGTTATTGACCTTGTAATTTGATCCAAAATCACGTTAGAAACCGCGTGAATGAGTGTCCTTGAACGCACTACGCCTGCCAGAAAATTGTAGTAGAGTTCATTTGGTAAATTCAGTGACTTCCTTTTAAAATATTGCTCGGAAAAAAAAGCGAAAAATTTGATGGAACAAAATTTTATCTAGGGCCAACATTAATTTTATCGGATACTGAATACATTGATGTTCTGGATTATGGTGATGTTTATCTGTTAATTCGGAAAATTTACAATAAAGTGGTCGTGATTGTCTTTGCAAATTATCATCAATAAGAAATTAGGAAAATTTGTCGCCGGTTTAAATTTTTTTTAAATAATTCTCAAAAAATGATTGTTTGCATCAACAAAAAATTATGCTTTTGAAAAGAAGAAAAGTTGTTTGACAGCTCATAGAATCGTAAACTAATATATTTCAGGAAACTAATAAATATTTCGAAAAAATAGTAAGCAGAATCAGAAGTAAGATTAGAGTAAAAATAATTGATATTAGAATAAGAAAACCATGGCTAAGCGTTTTTTGAGCTTTAAAGCACGTTGAACGTTATGTAAAAAATAATAATCATGAATTTTATGGTAAGACTCTAAAATGATTTAAAAAAAAAAAAAACTAGCAATGGCATTTTTTACAAGTAAGAATACTTAAATGCTTTCAAAAATACTTATGCGAAATTAATGAAATTAAAGCATTTTATTTAACAAAGAAAATTGATTAACTAATGAAAAAGAAAATTCAGAAATTATTAAATGCAATTGTTATTAACTAAATCTATTTGGAATAATTAAAAATATTCAGAATTAAATACAAGCTTTAAACAATCAATATATGACTAAAAAAATTAAATAATAAGAATAATACTTGGTTGTTTAAAGTATCGTCGATTAAAAAAATGAAATAGAATACATATGAAAAGAAAGATAAAAACTGTTCCACAATGCAAAAAATTTGAAAAACTTTAACACTTACCCAATTCTTTTTAATTAAAATATTCTAAGATCTTTTGATTAAAACAGTTAGATGCATAAAATATAAATGTATTCTAATAGATGGAGATAATTCTAATCTAACAAAAAGATCGAATCTCGAAGAGGCGATAAATTAAATAAAAACAAACGATGCCATAGAATTAGTTGAAAAGATTTTTGTAATTATAAATCAATAAAAATCGTTTATTTAAGAACTACAAAAGAACAACAGCATAAACAAAAAAATCAATTCATTTAAAAAATAATTCTTTTTATTTTGGAATTTTCATAATAAAACAATATTTACGAAATATTTAATTACAACTATAACAAATACTTTCATGTTAAGCCCAAAAATAAAAAATCTTAAGAATGACGTCAACAAGCGAAGGGTTACCAGGACAAAAACTGTCTAGATTTTTTGGGTTGCTATATTGGCAACAAACTCCAAAACGTCAGAATGCTAGTTTAAGATTCAGGGAATAGTTATAACGCATAGAAATATGAGTAGTTATTTGATATATTAACTAAAATTTTATTATTTTTATAGTAATAATGACATTACTTAAGAACTGCATATTGATTTTCAATAAAATGAAAATTCATTTCCAATTTCTTTAAAAAATTATTAAATTCTTCTTGCTGTTAAAATTAGCATTTGAAAAAGCCTATGATTTTATTTATAAACTTTTTAAGGGTTCTCCTTCCATCTTTTTCTATATCTGTACAATATAGCATGGAAAATAATGCAGAATAAAATGTAGAAGAATAATGATGAAGTCTTTGAAGAATAATGTAGAAGAATAATTGTGCATTTCGCAATTTTTTTCTTTTGAACGATTGGATACCCTTTTTTTTACGTTATCACTTTAGATGACGAGATAATGACAAAACTTCATTTATCGAATTCTCTTTTTTTATCTTCATCATATTTAAAAACACACTTTCAATTTTGAAGTTGAAAACGTTATTTGAACTAATGTAAAAGAATTATATGAATACTATATAATGATTTTGCAGTTACAAGGGGTACATGTCCAGCTCATGTTATTGGATTTTAAACTATTTCATGAAATAGTACCCATACATTATCAGTTCCCCAACATAATTTAATTTTTTTTACTGAGCTTAAACAATTTCTGAAAAAAGATCTAACTCTTCTGAAAGTAAATTAAAAATGGAATTATTCTTAGAATTCATTATTCAAATCAAACTGGTTAATGATTTAAATTAATTCAGAAAAACGACTTAAAAAATAACAATGCTCTCACATGATTTGCGCTGGCAGATTTCAACTTTTATTTTATATTTATTTCATTTCTTACAGACACGTGCAGAAAATTAGATTTTTATATGATTAATTTGCAATTACAGTTGATTTATTTTTTCTATCGAGGTTTTGCCAATATGATAGCAACATGTTGATAAAAGCTAATTTTTTTTCTTTCCATTCACACGTAATGTGCAAGTGCAGGTTTTATTTTACTTTTGTTTTTGAGAAATAAATTGCTGTAAAATACAGTTAAAATATTTATTTAAAAATAGAAGTTTAATTTTTAAGTAAAACACTAGAAATTTTGTGCTGTAATTTTTTCTGAAGTTATAACGAAAAAACTTGCTTAATTTTTAATTAATTAAAATTTCAATTAAAAAATTCGAAAAAAATCACACAGAGTTGCATATTCCTGACCTCATGGTACATACGTGCCAAATTTGGTAGCTGTAGATCGGACGGCCTGTCCTTGAGACCGGCGCCAACACACACACATTTTAAGCTTTATTATAAGTATAGATATCGATAGATAAATAAATATAAATGAATGCTGCAGTTTTAGAGTATTTTGTATTTGAATCTTTATCTTTTACTTCTTAGAACTTCTGTGGAATGCTGAAATTTTATGTGATTTGTCGCTAAAAATCTATTCAGGTTCATTTTATATCATATTACAATTTTATGATCCACTTATTTCTATTTATTATAAATTTTGACGGATAAAATTTAAAACGTGAGAATAAATTCGACATCAAACATAAAAATATATGTAAATAAATATATATATGAACTTAATGTAACTTAAAGCTCAAATATTATTTATGAATATAATATTGGTTCATTAAATGAATTTGACAAAAAGTGTTCTAATTTATTTTACTTTTTTATGAAATATGCCAATATTCCAAAAGCGGGTTTATTTCATAACGGAAGTCTTAACTGATCCAATTATTCCATTGAAAAATCACAATAATTAAGGTAGGTTGAACTTAACCTACTAAAATACAAACACATGTATATAATTGGAATAAATATTTAGATATCTCATTATCCTTGAAAAAAACTTCTTTTAAGGATATATTAAAGATCATAAACTTAAGTAGGTTGATTATTTACGGAAATAATGGCGGAGCATTAGAAGAGTGACTTATAGAGCATCTACCAGCCTTCAAGGTCGATCATCGTGACGCTTCACATGACCTCTCTTTCTCTTACGCTTCATATGACTTCTAGAAAACGCAGTTACTACAAATACTACTTCCTCTTTGCATTATCCTTGAATTAGATCAGCTGACATCGGTCAAATGTCAGTCATATTCAGGAAAAATAACGTGACAGAAAAAGGAGGAAATTAATTACTGGCTTTTTTTTTCATAAATAACAGGTAATAGCAGGCAAACTGTAACAGCATATTTAAAGAATTCCTTGAACTTCCGTTATTTGAAAAACCTTGTGATTTTGTTGTTGTTGTGAAATATTTGTGATCTGGTGTTGATTCTTTTTACTGTATTTCTGTTCTTGACATTAAATGTCACTGAGATGATTAATCCCAATATACTTTGCTTTAATTGCTATTCGAAAATTTAATTCAAAATATCGTTTGCTTTATATTTGCAATTATTTTTAAAAGCCGTTTTCGCAGTTTTTATCAAACTATTGCGTTTTGTTTTCATACAAGAATCTCATATTTTAAAAATATTTTATGTAAAACGAGGTTAATAAAATGGGATTTTAAAAGTTTTAAAGATTTAGCTTATTTTGTTGGTAAAATTGTGTTTCGACGCTTTTCAGAAATCTATTATCTTCCTTTTAAATAATAGCCGGCTTTTCAAAAATCTTAGTATTACAAATTTAGGAATTTTGATTTCAACAAAGACCAAAGAATTCTTGATAAATTTGAAAATACTGTTTTTCTGGATATTTTGAATTTGGTAGATAAATTCTATTTTCAAATTAAAAATTAAAAAAATTCCAATTTTTATTTATGTTTAAAAGCAGAATATTCATTATCTATTGATTTTAAAAATAAATAATTTATCAAAACTTTAAATTTTTATGTTAGAAAATTTTCCAAAAATCGTCTCACATTTGGCGGGGGGGGAGGGGGTGAAATTTTTTAAAATTTTATTTATGTTTGGTTTACTCTCGACCTGTTAAAAGGCGGCAAGCAGTCAGCGCATGCGTAGAAAGGTTAAATTTGTTTGGTCGATGGCAAGTAAATGTTCCGACGGGACAATTACTTGCCGATGTACTGAATTTTTTCTTACTGCGCATGCGCTTGTTAAATCTGGCGGTTTTTTTTTGATAAAAAATTGATAATTTATCAGATTAGTTTCGACACTTAATTGCCATTTCTTTTATATAGTTTTTCAAATTTGTACGTTGACCTGTTTTTTTAAAATTTTATCCTGTTTCCTTGTGTAGGTATATTGACCTTTTTACATACCCAATTTAGGTACAGCATACCAAATTTAGGTATGTTGACCTTTTTTTTTAAAGAAAAATTTATGCTTCTCTGTGAAAATATCCATTATTTTAACACGATACACAGTTAAAAAGAAATATTCAGGGACGCCAAAACGGCAATTTATAGCCAAGCAGGGAATGTCTGAATCTATCTTATGAAATTATGGCAAACATAAATCAGTCCCCTTCTACACATGCTCAGCCTACTTGTTGTCTTATTACTGGCCGAGTGTAAACCCGGCATTAGATTCGCGAGTAAAGTATTATAAAGTCTATCTTAAAAACAAAAGAATTCTTTAAAATGTAAAGTACTAAAGACCATATAGAAATAAATAAATAAACCCCAATAAAAATAGCTCTCAGAATAGGGACTCCTTGTAAACTCTTTAGTGAATTATTTTCTAAATAAACTTTCTAAGTAACATAATTTGAAGTTATTAAATGCAGTGACAAATTCCAAATTTGTTTAGATTCGCCTCTTATCAATTTATTTGTGTTTCTCATTTTGAACAAACTTTACGATACATTTTCACTCACAAAAAAAGTCAAATTATAAAAAAATGTAGAACTAAGTGTTTTTTTAAATGAATAAAAGTTTTTTTTGACACTTTTATAGTTTAAAAATTCATCATCGTAAGAAAGTCTTACAATTTGAGCGAGCAATGTATACATTTTATTATAATAATAAATCACGGGAAAAAAAAGGAATGTTCTTTATTTACACAGTTATTAACGGCACACAAGTTTTCATTCAATGTATCTAGACCATAAAAAGATAAACATACATGACTTAGAACCTAGAATCCATTTAAAAAACAAAAGGGTATAAAAGAGATTAATCGATTTTCTTTGGCGTCGAGTGCCACCGGACCTTTACGCTCTTGACGAAGTGTCTCAACCAGATGATTACAGATGCCAAGAATGCACTGCGGATCACGGCAAGAACAGCGACCTGGTAAAGCGGGTCCAGTTGCGCCAGTCTCGACCAAGGAACAAAGAAGATGTCCACTGCCACATACATAATGCATCGCACCAGCTCCAACCATGGCGCATATGGTCTAATAAAATAGATAAATAAATATGATCAACTTGAACTGAAATCAATTAAATATGCTGAAAAAGAAGAGAAATATTTATTAGAAATTTCCACTAAATTACACTAACACAATCCAAATTTCGGTTGCATATAATTTTACTATAAAGGTCGATTAAAGCAAGATTTGAATTTGCCATCATTCGCGTAGTAAAGTGTTTGAAACCTTGTAGCGATTGAAGGTCGCGATACGAACCCGCGACGCTAGGGGCAGTAGCCGAGTAACATGACCGTAATACAAAAGTCGACTTCGGTATCTAGATGTTATCTGGCATCTAAGGCTAGTGCTACAGTACTCCCCTACCAGTGAGTCGGCGAAGAAGCGAACGATTTTGTATTGTGCCAAGAGTTATGGTGAATTGATGCTTTCTGGTCACGGGAGTCTGACGATTTTGTTTGTTTGTTTGCTTGTTACGGCAAGTGAGTCTGACGACTTTGAAGTCGACTTTTTGGTATAGTGGTTATGTTACTCGGGTACCGGCCCTAGCGTCGCAGGTTCGTATTGCGACTTTCAGTCTCTACAAACTTATAAAAAAATTGATAACTGATAAATCAGAGTGCAGGAAAATAGAGCATTACATGATAGAATAGTGTGTTAACGAAAAATTGTGAAATACACAAGATAGGGTTATGTATAGAATAATACGCAAAGCAAATGACCTCCATGGCTTTTCTGAAAACTATGCATCATTTCGGCGAAATTTCACTCGATCTTTTTGCATAAATGCAGCAGAATTTCTTTGATTCAGCTTCGAATTTCTTTCTTTAATGTACTCGTGCTTATGAGCATAGACTTATCCTGTGCACTTTAAATAACCCCATAAAAAGAAATTCATTGGTATTAAATCACACGATCTAGGAGGTCATTCCTCAAATTTGTTAAATGGGGCCGCCAGACTTTCATTATTTTTGAAATATTTTCCAACAGTGAAAACACTTTTTCTATCGTGTTAAGCTCCAGTTTTATTAACTCTAAATTATCAGCTGTCAAATGGTTTTTAATAGAGTTCTAAACAATTTTACAGCACGAATAGGAGGAAATTCCAATCTTGTCTTAATATTTAGTACGATCTGTTTCATTTCAATTAGACGATCAAACTGTCTTCATAATCTTCTAGAAAATCACATAATTATTTAACAGAAACTGAAATTTAGTCATCAATTTTTTTCCTTCTGTTTATTTTAAAAACTGTAATCTCTTGGTTATAAACTTAAGTCCATTGCTGGTATAAATAAGTTAACAACTTCCCATTTTAACTCTTTTGTATTAGATTTTTTATAAGGGAATTCGACTAGCTATCCTTGACGAATCATTTATTTCTTTCCGATTATTGGTTGTGGTTGCTAAAATATTAATATAGAAAGTGTTTATTGACAACTTAAAAATTTATTAAAGATTAAAAACATGAGTCCAACGGCATCAGTTTATTACAAATTACTGCGCCAGTAAATTTAATACCATATGAAATGAAATAAAAGTAAAAGTAGAAATTTTACTTCAAAATTTTTGCCCCCAAAAAGCAATTTCTTAATTTAATTTTAACATTGGGAATATGTGGATGACGAGTTTAATGAAGTGGCGAAATTATTTTGAGTATCAATATAGCAATAAAAGCATTGTTAGCAGTTAGAGTATCAAATAAAATTTGTAAAATATTCAATAATTTTATTCTATATCCCATCGCTACATTTTTAAAATTCATCACACATATTTTATTTTAATTAGAATCTTAATTTATTTCATTAAATTTTCATTTTCAAACTTTTATATAATAAAAAACGTATTGATATAACGCAATTGTTTTAAAAATAGGTATGTTTACATTATAGTTTAACTTAAGATGGTATTTTTTAAGTCTGCATGTACTTTAATCTTACCTTGCTTCCAGAAATATGCCTATAATTGAAAGTGATAATACTTCAAAGATAACGCCTCCATACAGGACCAGTGGAGGAATTACCTGTAAAAAATAATTAGGATTTCATTATCAAATTCAATACTAACACAAAATTTTAATTTGATTTTTAACAACATTTTTTTAAACTTACGTGTTGCCCTTCTATCATTTCAGTATATAAAGGTATTAACAGCAATAAGTGGAAGAAAGCATATAATTTGCACCAAGCAGGCAGCGCAGGATCGTATTTTTCAACCGGGGCTTTAACCTTGAAAGAAATGAAAATGATCAAATTATTCCTTTAAAGAAAAAAAAAAGATCAAATGTTATTTAACTTAATGAGTAACAAATTTAAATTTATTTAGAATGTACGAAAGTATTAAACATTGTTAAGTCTTCTAAATGTTGTCATTCGACAAAGAATGAACAATCAATTGATATTATAAAGTTTTACTTTATATGTTTTTCTTTAACTTGATTTTATTTCAGATTTAGAAGAATGAAATTTTATAATAATATTTTTTACTGATTTCTTCGTATGCTGAATTCTGACTTTGTATATATCTGCGTAATCAAGAAAATTATACGATATTTTAATTTTTAAAAACTGAATGATCAATCAATCGTGTGATTTTATTTAGTTTTAATTTAATACGCAGGCGCCATCTGGTAGGGAATTTAGGAAAAAATATGATTTTTTATAATCAAAAAATTATAAATATATAAATTTAAAAAATATATATATTTTAAAAAAATCTCATATTTTATTCGTGATGATAAAAGATTTAAAAATAAAAATGAAATAAGTTTCTACGAACGAAAAATTTAAATTATATTTTTCTCACAACAATAAGGAAACTTTCTTAATGATTTAATTTAACAAGGGAGCTAATCTGTATTAATATAAATTTCTTGGATGCCGGGAATGTGTACTTAGAAGCTAATTTTTTGAATTTTTAATTAGAAAGTTAATTAATTAGAAATTAAGCGAAATTTTGACATCTTTCTGCTATTAATTCCGAAAATATTGAAGCAAAACTGATTTTTACATCATATTGGAAATCAAAATAATAATACTTTTAATAATACTAACATTTTAATTAAAAAAATAATTTTTTCTTTTCGATAAATTAACAAAAAATTAACAATGTTTTAATGCTTAAACAGGAAACATAAACAAGGAATTGCAAAAATCGTAGGCCTAGTTTGTAAGAAACTTGGCTCAAACTGATTTTATTTTTCATAGTTAAATGAATACACAGATATGAAAAGATAATATTAGATTAAAGTCAAAAGTTATGGTTTTTAGATTTTGGGAAAAGCTTTTAATAGACGTCTTGCCTTCCTCGTTTAATTACGATAAAAGAAAACTAGGTCGGATAGAACAGAAACCGGATAATAGTCACATAACAGACTCTTCGACCCGCAGGTACACGGATTAAACATCAGCACTGAATGACCGGACCGCCGCAACAGCAATTAGCGGGAACTGTGGTTGAGTCCTAAAGGCCGTCACCGGCCACGGTACAACCCTGCCCGAAGGAAGTACATCCCGTCATCGATGGAAGGAGCCTAACCCCACCTATTTATGTACCCACTGGGTTGGTGAGATCCAACCAGTATCTCATCCCCAATTATGAGGAGCCCCCCACGGGTGGATATAAACCGGAAAATTGCGAACCGCATGATCGGGAGTTTACTGTATAGATAAAACATTTTGCAATGAATAAAATACCAGAAGCAATTCTAATTTCTTAGAGCAAATTGCATTAAAAAGTTTTTTTTAAAGCCGCAAATCAAGAATCACAAATAAATCTTTCTACCATTAGCATGTTTTAAAAATTCTCACAATAAAATCAAAAGCTCATCATTTATTTCGAAAAACAATGAAATGAATCTTAATTTGGTAATTTTAAAAAATATTTTTTTTTCAAATATCATAAAACAAAGAGGTTAAAACGGGCAATTAAAATCATTACATCGGGTATATCCTCGATACATCCTAGTCGTGGTTTCCCTGGAGACCATCCGGGACCTTTAAAAATGACTGAGAGTTTGTTCATGAACCCTTCTGTGGACCAAAACATTCTCCACATGTGCATAAAATGACAAGCCTGAAATAGTTAGAAATATGTTTAAATTTCACAGAGAAATACCTCTTTAAAAATAAATTTAGTTTTTTATATATGCTTAACAAATATATAAAGCTAGAAATTTTTTCAAAGCAGACATTTGAAAATAAAAGATATGAATTTGTGTAAAGCATTTTTTTAATTCGATATTTTAAGCTATGTTCAATAGCTAAATAAGTTCAAAGTTAAGAGCTGTTTTTCAAATTAAAAATCAAAACATTAAATTTTTAATTTGAAAAACAACAATATAAAAATCATGTATTCTGGATAATGTAATTGATTGTCTTTCAATAGTCATTCAGACAAAACCGTAATTTTTTAAATATTTATAACCAATAAAAAGTTTTACTTGAATGGTTGAAAACTCTGTGTTGAAGATAAGAGAAAAGTATATTTTAAAATTTAATTAATAGACTATAATGCAATAAGAATAATAAATGACTAGCGGCATTGGTCAATCGTTATCATATTATGTTCATTATAATGTCAACTAAAATGTCGAATACTTTTATTTAAGACAAGGTTAGAACCAGCCAGAATTTACATGCAACATACTTCATGTTTTTTATTATTCAAATGAAGAACTTACACAACAGCTCACTGGAGAAAATGTACAAAAAAAAATGTTAATCTGTGACTTTATTCTTGATCAAATAGAATATATCCAATGGTGTATATGAATATATGAATATATCCAATGGTATGAACAGAGTTTTAACAGATTTTTTTTCATGCATGTTGCAATTTACATTTCTATGCGAAAAATACTCGAACACTTTAAAATTAAAATTTTGTATCTAAAAACATGCAGGTTTATAAAGATGCAAGTAGAAATTGCTACTAATAAAAAAAACCCTGAAAAAATTCAAACAAAGATTTTGATACTCTATACTGTGTATTATAACATTTTTTTAAAAACTTGAATGTACTTCAAATAATATTTAAAATATAAAATTTCACCCACAATGTGTATAATATGCTAATGCATTGAAAATTATATTTAAAAAAAGACACGAGTTTTTCTCCTTTAGTATGCTTTCTTACATGTTTTATAGAATATTTTTGATAGTAAATATATATAAATTTTACACAATATAGTATTCAGTTTATCTTGTGTAAAAGATTGTCATTGATAGAGCACATATGGTTGATGAAATTAATCAACAAAATCATATCAATTTTATAACTATTGATTATTGTACAGAAAAAAAGTAGTGCACACACACACACTTGTGTTTTAGCTTACGTTCTTAACATTATTAGATTTCCATTAAATTAATATTGACAGATTTCCATTAAATAGAGGAATATGTTTAATGAATTAAAATTGAAAACTTAAATTACAGTAAATCCTTTCATTATGTCATCAGCTTGCTGCAAAAATAATAAAGAATCTACCAAATAGTAGAATTCAATACTATTTTCCTATTTCATGAAAGTGAAGCAATCGTAAATAAACTACTCACTTGAATATAGATGGGTTCAAAGGAGTTTATAGGATGAGTCAGACCATATACCACTTTTTCCTCTTCTGGCTCAAATGTTCCAAATATTCTGTCCCAAATAATTAGAACAGCGGCATAGTTCTTGTCGATGCAGTATCGGTTTCGACCTAAAGAAAAAAAGTTCCCTTAATTATTATAATCTCTTTAACTGAAATATTTCTTGTAATAGAAGCAATCATTCTAGAAATAAACATAAGTTAAAAAAAATCACTTATTACATTAAGGAAGAAAGGACACAGATACAAATTTTTATTCAATTTTTGGTTCGAAGTAACTATCTAGTGCAATTATGTAGTTCTGTCAGCGTTCAGAAAAAAATGCATGCTCGGATTACAAGCCTCCTTTTGTTTCAGTCTCCGGTCCCCTCGTCGGTGTAATTCATCGGAACTTGCGAATGGTTTTCATTAAAATGCTCATTTATTTAAAGGAAAAAGGGAGATAGATCTGGAGAATGGAATTGTTTTGTAGATAATTTGACAAAAAAGGGAAATCGGCGAATCAAGTTTTTTAGAAGCAGAATACTCTCGCTTTGACCTCCATAATGGAAAGTTTTGAGCTCTTGCAAATCTGAATTTCATTCATGCGTTGTATGTAAATATACTACATTCATACATATATGTACAAAAAGAAATTTGATGAAATTGATTTTGATTAGTTTCACAAGAAATTCTTCTCTTGTTTTGAAATAAATGGTATTATTCCTTTACATTTGGAAAATATTTGGACAACCAGGACCTATTAAGTTAATAGTAAATCGAATACAGAATTTAATTACCATGATGCACTCTGTGATGACTGGCAGTATTCAATATGTATTCTAGGGGCCCAATTTTCCCTATAACCTGCGAAAGTAAAAGCATGCATATTATAACAAAAACTACATCATTTTCATCCAATACAAAACTTTTCTAAATTAAATGATTTTCAAAAACAAAGCTTTTAACCAATTTAAAGTGACGGATCTACAAATATAGGGTGTCCCAGTAAGACCTAATAAACTCTGTACAGCCAGATTCGTTGTTTGGAATACATAAAAAATTCCCAAAGAATTTACCTCTTTACCAACCCATAGTTTTCGGGAGGGAAAAAATAAATGAAGCGAGAGAAAATGTATGACGTCATATGCGGTTGGGGGGGGGGGACCTTTATTCGAAACTTAAACTTCAGAACTTGCACATTTTCAAATAGAAAGATGTTCGAAATGCCCCCCCCCCCACCCCACACCCTATGCATATGGAGGCATGCATGCACGCGTCGTGCAATGATTGACTGTACTCATTGTAGCATCTTTGAGTTGACAAAAGAAAAAAGCACTCTTGAGACGAATGGACTAAGTTCATTTTTTACGTAATCGAAACAGCAAATCTGGCTGTGCAGAGTTTATCCGGTCTTGTTGGGGCATCCTGTATATTTATAGAATGAGAAAACATGGCTTATAGATACTTCTTGTGTGATTTTGTAACTAAATTGTACTTATGTTAGTTATATATTTTTCTTATATTCTTATAGTTTTAAGTGCATTGTTTTGTGCAACGGCACCAGGCTTCGTATTGCAGAGCTTGGCAGTAATATTATAAAAGTTACCATTACTACAGGAGCTGTTAAAAGAGACTCTGTTTTGATTCACCGCAATTGCTCCAAACAACTTGTCATTTTGCTTCAAGATTTTTAAGCAAATGTTTTATTTTCAATTCCCCCCAAAATTGTCTTTTTCAATGATGGTCAAGAAATGCCAGGACCAAACTTTAAAATTAGCAGACATTCATTTAGGCACTCCGTGCTTCTCTCACGGTCAAAGATATGCTGATTGTTCTCGTGTTTCAAGTGTCAAAAACTTGCATGTGCTGACGGAAAATAAAAAGTCATTTAATATTGCATACAAAACGGTATTGGAATAAAAATATGAATTTTGAAATTTTCCCTTAGATCTTTCAATGAGTTACAAGTTTCATGATTATATCATATCAGGCTGTTTTTAGCAGTACAATAATTATACGGTTTGATAACATTTTGCATTTTGATCAGATCTTAAATTCTCACACATACATATCAAAACTTCCATGCGAACGGTGTTGTGGGTAACAGCTAATGCATCATAAATTCGTAAAGAAGCACTAGTATAATAAATAAGTCTAGAAAATTGCGTTAGGGTTAGATAAATTATGCGATTACAAACTCAATATCGTTTTCAATCGCCTATTTTGGCTGGATTTCACCGCACATTTCCAGATACATTTTTAAATTGGCATTCAATTCAATTCTCAAATCTTTGTATTAACAAATGACTGAAAAAAAATTTCAGCACTACAATGGAAAGAAATGCCTGCATGAAATTAGCAATAAAAATGTAATAATTTACAATTCAATGAACACAAGCAACAATAATTTAAAACCAAGGTACTTTTCCGTTAGACGGGTGGCAGCGTAAAATCACCAAATATTGTAGAATTTCGCCAAATTTCTTATAACGATTTTAAAACAAAAAAATAGCTAAATAATGTAGAATTCCGACAAATTTCGTTATCGATTTTTCGCTAGTGCCCGGCTAATGGAAAAGTACCAAAAAATAATTTAGAACAAACTTAAATCTATATTTATAAAATTTTGAGGTACTTTTCCGTTCGTCGGTTGCAAGCAAAAAATCACCAAAAAAATGTAGAATTCCTTTGACTGTTTTGTCATTCGCTTCGAATGACATTTGTGGCAAATTGGCTCACGTTTGTCGTGGCTCACGCGTCATGTTTGGTGTATAAAGTCACAATTGGTGATATTTGCTACCCGCTAACGGAAAAGTACCGACTTCGCTTCGATTTTCAATAGAGATAAGATTTTTTACCTCAGTATGAATCCAAAACTGATACAGTAGATTGAACTGAAGATGGACTAGGATTGCTGTAGGTGGAACAATCAATGCCAGTGGTAAGTAAAGAGCCTAAAATGTGAGTAAAAACATTTGTGCAAAAAAATCGTATTACTATGTACAATTAATGAGCCATCTTCGTTGGCCAATTGTTTTCTCAACATATTAATAGTATTAATTCATATTCTTTAATGTCCCTCACTTTTAATAAATTATAATTTATCAAAACAAGCGAAACTATTATTTTAAATTATATTTTCACAATATGCGTAATGCATTTCTGATTAATTTGTTAAGCAAGCAAATTAGCAAATTTAATTGGCAAACAAAATTGGAAATTGTTTCAACTTTTGGGTTAAATCCTAGTAAACGGTACCCCTTTGGCGCCATTTTGAAAAATGTCGCCAAGGCAAAAACATCTGAACAACTCAAGAGGAACCATAGCTTAGGCAACCAGCCAACGAGCGTCCGAGGCAGAAATGACGTCACGGCTCCTCGGTATAAAGTCGCCAAATCAAGGGGTAATATATACTAGGATTAGACCAATTTTTGTATTGATTTGCGTCAAGCTTTTATTTGCGATATTTCTTTAAAAAATGGAGGTGGTAATGGGTTATAGATAGCCATTGATTATATATCTAAGAGTTATGAGCATTCATATAAAATTAAAATTGACGAAAACTTCACAGTTATTAGGTGAATGCAGCTGGGATTTTTTTTGTAAAAGTATAAATGGCGGAATAGCGTTTTTAAGGTTCCTCTCAGAACAAGCGACTTTTGAAGATATAATCTTTTATATAAAGAAGGAATTGGTGAAATCGGATTGATTATAGACCGGTGTATTTTTTATACATTTAAATGCATAAATTATATTTTATTTTGTCTATTTCCTTTTTCGTTTTGGTAGTAAAATAATAATTCAATCTTAAAATATTTGCCCTTTTATTATCATGTGAGAATATGATGTTGTTGTGGTTAGGAGATTTTGATGTCTCCGAAATTTATGGGCAAAAAACTATTTTTACCTACTTTTACTAGTATTGCATTATTATTGCGTATGCTTCTTTGACAGCAGATGCGTTTTTAAAAGTTTGGCAGTTCAGTTCTAATTATATGTTTCGTACATTGTTTTGTGTCATGTCACAATTTACAGAATAAAATAGGAGATGGTAATAAATAAATATCAAATAATAATTAAAACGTCAAAAAATTTTAAAAAGGCATTAATTATCATGTTAAAATTACTGAAATCATTTTTTCAACGCAAACAATACTACATATTTCTATATTTCTTGAATACCATAGTACAAAAACACAACGAGTTATCTTAGTTTATCATCAGTGTGGTAGATATGTATCAAATGTTAAATCGAATCCATCAACAAATATCTTTGTTACGTGAATATGAAAGTCGTAATTCAAAGATTCAACAAACAAGGTGTATGTGTTTTAGAATTCGAGTCTTACACCAAACTTTGGCCGACTTTCTGGCACAGAGGTAGCGTGCCTTCCTCGTGTTCTCCGAGTCCCGGTTTGGGCATGGTTGTTCTTCTGTGTGCTCTCTTTGAGATGTGTGAGTGTGCCCCGCTGTAAAAAGGGGCTGTGGAAACAAATATGGTGAGTGTGTAGCCAAATCGTGCTCTTGGCCCTAGTTGGCGCTACTTCAAGAACAAGAGACGCTCCTTTCGGCTTAAATCCCATGCTGTATCAGAGGGGGGCTTGTCCATGGCAAGTGCTATAAGTAACAACACCATGAATTTTTAGCCGGCTTTCTGGCACAGAGGTAGCGCTTCTTGCTCTGAGAGTTCCGGTTCGGGTTGTTCTTCTGTGTGCTCTCTTTAAGATGCGTGGTTGTGCCTCCCCAGTAAAAAGGGGCTGTGCAAGCAAATATGTGGTGAGTTTGAAGCTTAGTCGTACTCTTGGCCACAGTTGGCGCTACTTCAAAAACAAGAGACGCTCTTTTAGGATTAAATATGCTGCTGTATCAGAAGGGGGCTTGTCCATGGCAAGTGCCATAACTAACAACAACACTTTCAGATCGGATTCAAATTCAAACTTTCAGATAAGATTCAAATTTTGGTTTAAATCTTTAACTGGACGATACCATCCAAACATATTAAATTTAGAAAGGTTTTCAGAAAGTCAAGAAGAAAATTTTCAAATACCGAAACGTATTCTAATAGAAAAGCATGAATCGTAGTTTTTATTCTTTAAGCTAAAAGTTTTAGACCAAATTCGAAATTTGGGCCAAATCGCTAAAGAGAAAAGGTACTTTTCGAAACTTCATGACAAATTATTTTCATTTTGGAAGAAAGAGGTTTCGAGAAAGACCAGAAGAGAACATTGGTTTTTGTCAGCAAATAAGACCTTATTAAAAAGCCAACAGCACCAGAGATGCGAAAAGATATTTTTAATATAT
>JAOUZG010044845.1:275558-287373 GCA_026289955.1 Argiope argentata
ACTTCCTAACAAAATGCTTGTTCTTCCTAACTAAATGAATGTTCTTCTAATGAATGTTCTTCCTAACGAAATGAATGTTCTTCATAATGAAATGAAAGTTCATAACGAAATGAATGTTCTTCATAATGAAATGAATGTTCATAACGAAATGAAAGTTCATTACGAAATGAATGTTCTTCCTAACTAAATGATTATTTTTCTAATGAATGTCCTTCCTAATGAATGCTCTTCATAACTAAAATAGTGAATCAGAGGGGGACCCAAAGAAGTGTTTGCCCTGGGTCCCAACTGGGTTAAGTCGGGCCCTATTTGTAAGGGATATGAATGTTCCCCCTTGTAAAAAGGAGCTGTGCAAGAGAATGTGATGAGTGAATAGCAAAAGTCGTATTCTTGGCCCTAGTTGGAGCTACTAGAAAACACGAGATGCTGATCAGGCTTAAATCGCTGGCTACCAAGTGTCATAAGAAACAATAGATTTTTTTTAAAAAATTATATTCACTTTTTCGTGAGTATTGAAACACATTATTTATAACAATTTATTAGTTATGCGATTTGCTTATATTTTCTCTATGCTTCTCACATAGGAAGGTGAAAAAAGTTAAATTACATTATCTCAAAATTTAAAATATCGTAGAAGTGGACATTATTCTTTTATTAACGATATGATGTCAAGGGAGTGACCTATATTTAACAGTTAATGTACAATATAAACAGAGCATATATAAGACAATTAAAAGGTACAATTACGGTTTATCGGACTTGAAGTCGCATCTGAAAAATTTAAATAAAATTATTTTTAAACAATATTCCTGGCCAACAAGCCGGGCAGCAATAATAAATAAAGATTAAAATGAAATTTGCTATGCATATTTCAGTGTCTAATATCGGAACATCATTTCTTGAACGGCCGAACACCACGTGCTCGTGCAAGTTAAATTATATTTTTATTCATTTTAATTGTTTCATTGAATGAGTCACTTTAGTGATGCAAACGATCCAAAAAACTTTGTCTCGCATTCATTGTTTAAATAAATCACATTTCCTATTTATTTCATTTCATATAATCGCATGCTCAAAATGACATTTTTCTAGGTTTCATTTTCAGTAGTCATTAACTTATTTTTTTAAATCAGAGCTTTTGTAAATGCAATGGCAAAACATTATTAAAAGCTGAGATGCTCGTGCAGATAATAAAATTTAAATTTTTCGTCTACGTTTTTTTTTTGTTGACGCTATAAAACCTCATTCCCAAAACAATATTATGTTCTGATATGATACTATACTTCAATTTATCAAATATATAATATGGTTTCGCTTCTTTTAAGGAATGATAAAGAAGCAACCAAATGCGATTTGCTTAGTTTTCTGAGGATTTTTATGAATAAGGAATCATAAAATGTTATAAAAAAAGGAAATGCGAGAAATAGTAAACACACACACACACTAACGGAATGCATTTAACATTGGCACAAAAGGCATTAGTTTAAATCTAGAAAGAATAGCAGAAGAGAATGTAAAAATTCATTCTTCGAAATTAAAATTAAAATAAAACATCACGAAGAAAATGAATTCAAAAAATAAAAATAAAAATAATAAAAATAACATAATCTTAGCTATCTTAATGGTGTCTTTTTTTAATTTTCAGTTTAGAAATAAAACAATTAGTGGCATTATATTATTACAATTATTAATATGTTAAATTTATTGGCAAATAAATACGCTAAACTTAGTTTACTGAATAATTCATACTTCTTAATTATTTTCAGTGCAGTGTCCGAAACCCACTGCTTTTTACTTTAAATGTTTCAAGGTGTGTGTTTTTTAATTAATACATGGAATAGAGGGAATATGATTTAACAATTAAGTGTTCTCCTCTCAGACTGTGAAATGAGGAATTTAATCTTAGAGACTAAAAATCCAATATTTTTTTCCATTGATCTAATCAATATTTTATGATTATATTTTTTATTTATAATGTTCAAGCTATGAAACAAAATCGATGTTTCAAACAATCAGTAATAATTTATAGAGTATCAATTTTAATGTTGACTCAATAGAAAATTTTTAAGCCTGCTAAGATATATTTCTATTTTGAAAAAACGTAAAGAATTATATTTTGCGTTTTTCGAATGAGTTTTTAAAATTACAAAAAATAAATTTTATACAACCCCTTAGGCCTATTAATAATTCGAAGCAAAATAGTTTTGACGCATGAATTTTTTATGTAAAGAAAGTGACGTACCTCTTCGGTTAAAGTTAACCGACTGCTAAAACACTTTTGGTAAAACAAGTTTAAGGTGACTATGTGAATATAGTGACTATATAATAAGTAGGTGGCTTTATGAATTTTTTAAAAATTTAGTATTCTTAAAGTTTAAGTAGGTTTCTGTATAAAACCGACAATTTTTGCTTCAATGCCCATTTACTTCCTTAATTTTCATCGATTTTTATAATTACAATTATATACAATTCAATATTATTTTACATTTTCAGATGTGATTTTCTTTGGTAAATTTTTCTTGCTTTAAATCTCATAAATTAAAATCTAATTCATATTTTTCATCCAAATGTGGTTTAATAGTTCTCATTTTGTTCTGCAATTCTTAAATGAGAGAATTAGTAATAATTTCATTTAGAAATATTTTTTTCATGTGGGAACATAATGTTGTTTTGGTTAGGAGTTTTTGGTGTCTCCGAAATTTGAAGGCAAGAAATATTCGTTTTTCAATTGGTAGATAGTGAGTCACCTGATAGATGACATTTGAGGTTTGTTTTGCCAGTATTGTTTGAGATATTTTATTACATTTATTATGAATTGTTTTTTGTTTGTCGTTTCTATGAAATGACGTCATCTTCCAGTTTGTTTACTATTTCTTACTTTTAAATAATTAATCCCCCGCTCTGAAGATTATTGTTTGGATTTTTTTAAGTCTTAAAATCGATCGAGCTCCAAAATTTTGTTTGCCAGATAGAAAAATGGAAAATGAAAGTTTAAAAAATTTATCATAAGAGAGATACAGAGACAGATTGAGAGAGAGATAGAGAGAGAAGTCTCGTAATTTTTTAAGCCGTTTTAAACTGGTTAATGATTTAAATTAATTAAGACAAATAATCACTTAAAAATTATAATGTTAGCGCATGAACTTTAAATTTGCGAGTATAGATTTCATTTTTATTTACATTTTTATTTTTATTAGAGCTTCAGAAAGTGTAAAAAATATTGAAAACTTCGTGTTATTTATCACACTACACCTCAATATTTAAAGAAGTATTTAGTTCAGAAACTATATAATATATCTCTTAAGCTATCTGAAAAACATTTGATAAACCTCTAAACAAGAAGGCTTTGCATTATACCTCTTTTGTAGCCAAAAAAGCGCTGTCTTTCCAATAAAAAAAATTTCTGCTTATCAAATATATTTCGGTTTCGTAGATGTTTTTTTTCAATCTTTTTTATGTAAATATTAAAAACTATAACTATTTTCGAATGATATTTAAAAAAATTAATCCCGAGTGTAATCACGTGCCTGAATTGATTTAAAAAAATCTTCCTGAAGGCCGGCACTGAATTGCTTTAAATTAAGAATATTTAAAGCCATATAGGTTTAACGTCCTTGAAAAAATCTTGATATTTTTTTGTTTCTTAGGTCAATGTGCCAAGAATATTTTACTAAACATAACTAATAGAAATAATGGATAATAAAGTTCAGCCTCGTAATTTTTCAAAAACACTTTTATTAATTCATTTAATATAAGATTCTTTTAAGGCATTTCGAATTTTTTTTCACAACTGGAAGCACAAATATTTCTATCAGTTAAGAATTCAAAACAATTAATTTGACCTACTGAATGACGATTAGAGTATGCAAATATAATTTGCTGAAGTTTTTTTTGAATCTTGAAAACTAAACAGTTCCTTTAAAAATCATGTTTCGTCCTTTAAAAAATACGCCTGATATACAATATATTTTCCTGGTAAAAACTATACAACCTTAATGACTATTCATCGTCTAGTTACTCAACATTTAAAAAGGCTCGTTACAGAGAATATGTATAATTCTACAGCTGTTGTTTGCTTTAAAAAACCGAGGAAAAATCGGATGAAAATAAATAAAGGTATAAACAACGAGTCTGTTTCCACAAACACAAACGAATGAAGAAAATGGTGATTCTGACTTTGAAAAGAATTGAAAACAATCTTTTTCACTTGCTGATTCAACATTTGGAGTTCGTATCTGTATTTTGAATATTAATAACTCATTGTTTTGGCTACATTTTCACGTGAATTGTGTCCATGTGTTTTTTTAAAGATGGAAAAAGTAAAAGCAAGAGAGAAACACAACATTCTCATTAAAAGATAAATTGCGTTTACATTTATTTTTTCCGTTATTGGTATCAGTTGAAGTGTTTTAGTTTGTGCACGTTCATTTGAGTTGAAACCTATAAGAATTAGTGTTATGAGTTGTTCTCGTGTTCCGCTTTGCAACGAAGGAGCGAAATAGCTTCTGAGGGTATGAACCCCGGACCGTCAGAGGGCGGAAGCCCGAATTCTAGCTCACACTCGTCACATACCCTTTTTACGGGGCGGACTTCATTCACGCATTTCATTCATCCATCACCAGGTCGTAATTTAGATATGGAACAGAGAACGATCACCTCTGAACCAGTGGAATTACTCTCGACATGAAGGACTTTGTGACCACGATAGATTTAACGTGCATCAGCCAACACACATACGCAGAGTCTTCAAATGGCGGGTTCAAACTCACAGCCCAAGGAATGTAAATCCAACGTCCTACCAACCAGGCTATCCTATGGAACGAGTAGATCAATTGATCAACTTAATTAAGAAAAAGAGTTATTTATGAGACCCTTTCAGAGGCAGATACTAAAGGTCTTAAATAGCGCTCTTTTTATTGAAATCTTGGAGTTTAAAAGAAAAAGAAAAATGTCGTAATATACATAAATCTCTACAGAATGAAAAGACTGAAAGGTTTACTTTTGAAAGAAAAAAAATATGATGCTAAAGTATTTGTTTCTTAAATATTTAAAACAAATAACTTTTCAAAATGTAGGGAAAAAACTCATTAAAAATATTAGGTATACAAAAATTACCATGACTTTTAAAATACATTACTAATGTAAATAAATCAATCCAATACTCGTAAAACACATGAAGAATGCTCTGTGAATTCGAATAGGTTTCATTCTCTTAAAATACGTGATTGGATGCGTATAACACTTGCTTACGGTGATGTAGAAGATACAGGAAGGACAAATCGTGAATGATGCCCTTGCTCATTATCTTCATGATAATAAATTATCTTACAAAATATTATTCCCTAGTTTTTTTTCTCACCAGATTATTTCTCTTCATACTACTTTATTTTCGAACGAAGAATTTTCTTAAGAAGCTACGATTTACAAGTTCCGAAAAAGTGCATCGTGAAGGAACGAAAGAAGTGAGTGAGGTAAATTGAGGTTCGACGTCTACAGTTGGTACTTTATGTGATAATAGTTACTTCGAAAGGAGCCTCAAATTAATAAGCTTTTACTGAATTCACCCTTCTGTAATAAAATATGCTCTAGAACATTTTGAATGTAATAGTATTAATAAAATATTTATTCAATTTCGAACTGCACATGAATCCAAGATAGCGTCTGCGTAATATAGTGTATTTAATTTTAAAAAAAGCACTATTGCACTTTTTTGCATTGAAATTTTAAAAATTCTCGATACGAAAAATTATATACCTGATTCCTCTTACAGTTAATCGCTTCAAAAAAAAGGAATAATTTGAAACAAAAAACCATTAACTCGTTTAGAAGTTTTGACGGTAATAAGACTTTTATAAGTGTAGGATATCCCACGGTGCTATTTTAATTAACTCTCATCTGTTTCCATTTTTTTGTTTTATCAACATCTGATGGTAGACGTAATTAAAAGCGAGAATTGTAAAAGGTTAGATCATTTCCCAGAGGACGATACTTTTAATTAGTACAGCATTCCATAACAACGCCATCGATCGAACTTTTGAAAAAGTGTCCCCATTAATATTGAGGCAAAGGCCCCATTAACACCTGAAAAGGAAAGATGTCTCCAGCGTTAGCGGTTTCCGCTCGCAAAGCTATGCGGCTACGCAGTAATATGTTTTCAGTCATGATGTTTTGTTACTTCTAACGTTTTCCTAGAGGAAAATATCTCCATGTTTTAATCCATTTAATATTTCCCAGTAAATATTCCCCCTGTAAATATTTCCCTTTAACTCTAAATAAATTCTTTTATTTTTTTAAAGAAGTCTCTTCATCCTCCGTTTGCATTATTTTAATCTTGGTTTAGAAACTAACCCGTAAAAGTTAAAAAAAACTCTAGACAACACGCCACTAAAACCGCGCTATCTGAAGGGTATTTTGTAAGATTTGGCTAGACTTCCACATAAATAGGAAAATGTGAGAATATATTCATGTTGTAAGATTTAAATACCCAAATCTTAAATCGAAAAAGAGGATGACACTGAGATCAATTGCAAAATTTCCATTGAAGAAATGTATGAAATTTTCAAAATAAGAAGGATAAAGAAAAGAGCTTATACTGTAACTCTGCTCTGGGACGAAATCAATACTGGGAGAATATTAAAACGGAGTCCATCAGGCCACTTTGTATACAGTTGAAAAGGAAATGTGAGGTCTTGAAATAGCTTGGAATGCTAATCAGAAAGAAATCAGTCATAAAACTAAATACGAGGTAATGACTTAACATTTACATTGTTTTAAGCTATCCCGATTTCATATCATTATTTAGTTTTAAAAATGTATCGATGTTAGGCTTTATTCACTGAATAATCCTTTTTTTCTCCAAAAGCTATGGATTTGGAATACTGATTATACACTCCTGCATCTCTGCAAATAATAAAACAGAATGTGTGCATGTGTTGGCGCTCTATGGATTAGATAGTTTGATATTTAGCGACCAAATGTACTAAGAATATATACTGGAAGGCAGTATTCGTTTTTAAATTTTTTTAATTATAATTATATTTAATTAAAAATTATATGAGACATTGACTTTTTCTGAAAATATTATTACACAAAAATAATGTTTCCTTTTTTCTTAAATTTAAAAAAATTGTATTTTTAATTACCTTTATTATCATGTCAGAGCGTGATGTTGTGTTGGGGATGAAGTTTTTGGCTTCAACAAAAATCCGTGGGGGAAAAATAAAAATTTCATTATCTGCATGAGACTCAGAAAATCAGCTTTAAAAACGCATTGCCATTGCATGGAAAAAGGCTCTGACTAAAAAAAAGTTAATGGCTACAGCAAATAAAACCTAGAAAAAGGTCATTTCGAGCGCGTGATTACATGAAATGAAATAAACGGGGAATGCGATATTTTTTAAAAAAATAAATGCAAGAAAAAGTTTTTTTTTTGGATCGTTTGCAATACTAAAGTGACTCATTCAATGAATCTATTAAAATGAATAAAAATATATTTTAACTTGCACAAGCAGGTGTTTCTTGGCCGTTCAAGAAATGATGTTCCGACATTATACATTGAAATATGCATAGCAGATTTCATTTTAATCTTTTTTTAACTATAAAAAATATTTTTTTTAATTTTCGCAATTTTTTTGCATCATTTCCAGTTTAGTAATTATATCGGTAATCCATGGTAATTATTGTATACATAAAATCGGTAATTATTGTATTTATAAAAAAAATTTCATGTATATTAGAAAAAAATCTAGCTATTTGAAACAAATTTTAGATTTAGAAAGTGTTTTGATTTTTAAGTTTATTTATATAGGTGTCTTTCCTGAAAAAAAAAAGGCGATTTTACACGCAGACATACGCGCAATTCTTTTATAACGAGTTATTGGAGCCCTTCTCCATCTGCTCTTATAACCCTTCTATATTGTTATATAGAAGGGTTTTAATTGACTTGTTATGCACTCATGACTTTTAAATTTAAATGACCCAAGTTCAATTAAGATAAGAATGAAAAATATTCATTTATAACCTATATATATCATTCATATCTCAATATTTTTCCCGAAAAACAACATCTTTACAAACAAAAACATGCCGAACGAAACTTGGTTTTCCAGATATTAATTGATATTGTTACAAAGGTATTGAAAACACTTTTATTGCTTCATCAAGCTTCACGTAATGACAATAAAGTTTCTGCTTATTATTTGCATATTTTGCGTTGGAAATGGAAAATGATCGCACTCAAACGAGGAAGGCAACGTGCCATTTGAAGATGGATTTCACGCACAACTACATATTTAATATTATTTACATACATTTACATTTAATATTATTTACATACATTAACACATTTAAATTACACGTTTTTTAATGTACATCGTAGCTTATTATTCGAATCTACTTTGTTGAGAGATAGGCCAATCATATCATGTTATGGAAATTAGATAGGAGGAATGGTGGTGTTTTGGCAATAGGGGTAAGCCCTTCTTCACCGTGATCTGGGCATCACAGTTCGAACATAGTTGGCATTCTGTGTTCTATCAGGTGTGTGAATGCCCCCCCCTCCTGTAAAAGGGGGCTGTGTAAACGAATGTGATGCATGAATAGCAGAAGTCATGCTCTTGGCCCTGGTTGGCACTACTACCGATCAAGAAACGTTGATTTGGCTTAAATCGCTGAAAACTTCAGCACAAGAGCCATAAGAAACAATGGCAGATAAGAGGAAAAAAAGACAATACCCCGGGCAAAAATGCTGATTACTAAAAGCGGATATTTTAAAATTTAAATGTTAAAAAGATAGAAGCTGGTAATATATAGCCTAATTCAATCCATTTTTTCCTTATTCTAACCTCATACCTTTTTCAATTGGAAGTTCAGACAGTGAGCATCAAATGCGCAGATTCTATCTTTGAAATCCAATTTCAACTCGGAATTAAGAGACTTTTCTCTGAACAGTTGATACGTAATTAAAAAAAAAGAAAAGGTAAACCAGAACTGAAAACAACCACAAATATATTTAAAGTGCAGTTTTGTACTCAAACAATATTTACTTAACACAGCAAATACCGTAAATTCGTAATATTGTTCTTAGTGAGAACTGCATTTTTTTAAAAAAGAAAATGAAAAACAAAAAGTTTTTTGCTTTTTATCATGACAGGTTTCATTTCAATTCTACATCCGTTATCAGCTATTGCAAAAGTAATGACAGTTGTTTTTATTCAAGGAGAAATTTTTTCGTATACAGCTCCCAGATAATTACGATTTTTTTTTATCACGTTCCTCCAAAATTGCTCAATGATGATAAATCATTATCTGCTTTATCTTTTCAATCAAACGACAAGGCAAATGTGATAAATTTTCATGATTTTGCAATGATGAGATTCCCCCCTTTTTTGTACTTTATTTGTATCTGAATTTTAACAGGTAAGAAATTTCACGTTTAGTTTAATTTTATCAAAAAAGTGAAAGCAGACGGTGGTATAGTTTTCTCTGCTTAATCAGCATGAAGGAAAAAGACGAAGAAAAGTCTCAATTTTATTATTAACTATCCGCCTTTGGCGACTAGTTGCTCTGTTAGATATTAATAATGTGTTCTTTCATTAAAATCTCTTATAAATTTCTTTATATCCGTTTCATCGACAAATTATTTATAAATACCAAATTGTGATAGACATTAAAACAATTTTATATCATTAGCCATACATATGATCGTTTCATTATGTACATGAACGTTTATAATGCTGAATAGTCCCATGACTTCATACCGCTATCAAAAATGCAACTGACCGGTCTCTTTCTCTTCTTAATGGTACTGTAACTTTTTTATTTGGCTTGTAAACTACCAGATATTAAGGAGAAATCTTCTTTAGTTTTCAATTAAGGCAGAAAATCAAGCATATAAATATTTTATAAGACAATGAAAATGTTTTTAATTTCAGAGCGAAAATGCAATATATTCATGAAAATTAGAATCTTTTTTGAAATTTCCAAAATTTAGCACAACTATTAAATTTGTATTATTAAAGAAGAAATTTTTTTAAAATTTTGAAATTGAACAAAAGTTATTTTTATGGTATAATATATTTCTCACTTATATTTTCCATCTATAAATATCTATTATTTATATCTTGTAATTTAAAGAATAATTTTTAAAAAGTGCAGATTTGTATCGATTTTTTTATGCACCTTAGAAATCATTGTATCCCAAAATGTGCATTTTGAAGATGACAATATCGAGAAAAATTGAATCTAATTTCTTTTCTATGTGTCGCTGTGAAGTGGATAAAAAGTGATGCACCGACAAATAAGGATAGTAATTCAGAAAAAGTGTAAAATTAGTTTATACGACTCGTTTTGAAACTATTAATTGTTTTATTATGAGGTTTTTTCGCATACTTTGTATGTTTAGAAAAAGTGAGTATATAGTCGGTTAATAAGTATATTTCTCAGAAATCTTGATGTCATTTCAGTTTATTTTTCTATTTTGAAAATGTAATATAAACTTTTTGAACAGAATTACGAATGTCACACAATTTAAAAAAAAAGAAGTAGGAAAAAAAGATTTTTTTAATTTAAAATTTCTACATAAAAGCTAAAAATTAATCCAATAAACATATTTAAATGAAGCCATATGGTGCCAAATAAGAAATAATAATTTTACTCCGCGAAAGTAACTGTTTTATTATTTTTTTTCCAAAAGAATCAAATTCTTTTGTCGGTCATTTTATCGCATCATTAGATAAAAAAAACGATTTATTTTCAATTCAGCCATGAAATTTCCATTTCTTATTTGCATAGATTAAAAAAAAAATACAAATGCGAAATATAAATGAAAACGAAACATTAACTTGGAGTGAAAGATTATATTATTAATCTAAAAGATATTAAAGGTATTTCAATACTTTTATGAAAGAATCTAAGTGAAATTCAAAACATCAAAATAGGTTTCTTGCTATAACACTATAACGAAAAAACACTTTATGATTGCTGAAATTGCGTCACCATTCAAAAAAAATTCGAAGCGAATTCACATAGATATTGAATATACTAAAGAATGCAGAAGTCTAGTTCAGTCAATAAATATATATATTATCACTATATTTCGAAAATGGGCATTCATTTGTGTAGTTAATTCATCATGCATTTTCAACAAGAAGACTTTGAGAATATTTCAACACTAACAAAATCGAAATATCTACTCAACAATGAAGATATTAATTGGAATAATTGACAAAATAATGACATTAATAACGATGACAAGCATAACTGTATGCTTGTGGAATATTCAGGAAAAATTTGAATAAAATATGCATCATTATGATTTTTGTGATATATCAGAAAACAGATTTTTCCTCAAATAGTTTTCAAAATCTCTGCAATTTTTTTCATAATAATTCAATTTGAGCCTTTTGCTCCATAAAAGAACTTAAGCTTAAGCAAATGTGGAAATCAGAGTGGGCCAAAAAATATCCATTGAAAAAATATTACGATATTAACTGAAGCTTAAAGTAAACCAAACAAATCTAGTTCAAGGAGAGATCTACAATTGGACAATTAAAATTTGCCCAACAGAAGAAATGATTATCGTTTGCCACTAGGAGAAATATTATGAAAAATAAAGAAAAGTTTAGATTATTAACATATTCAGAACATCATAGCTAATTACAGATTAATAGGATATGTGTTAGAAAGTGAGCAAACAGTAATTTTGCGAAAAGATATCTTCGAAGTAAATTATATTGAAATTTTAGCTTTGGAAAAGATATCTTCGAAACAAATCATATGAAATTTTAGCTTTGGAAAAGATATTTTCGAAATAAAT
>JAOUZG010044845.1:287383-299824 GCA_026289955.1 Argiope argentata
TCATATGAAATTTTAGCTTTGGAAAAGATATTTTCGAAATAAATCATGAAGTTTTAGTTTTGTAAAAGATATCTTTGAAATAAATCATATGAAATCTTCTTTTGGAAAAAAATAGCTTCGAAATAAATCATATGAAATTTTAGTTTTGGAAAAGATATCTTCGAAATAAATCATGTGAAATTTTAGTTTTGGAAAAGATATCTTCGAAATAAATCATGTGAAATTTAAGTTTTGTAACAAATATCTTCGAAATAAATCATGAAATCTTCTTTCGGAAAAGATATCTTCGGAATAAATCATATGAAATTTTAGTTTTTGGAAAAGATATCTTCGAAATAAATGATATGAAGGTTTAGTTTTAGAAAAGATATTCTCGAAACAAATCATATGAAATGCTAGTTTTTGAAAAGATATCTTCGAAATAAATCATATGAAATCTTTTTTTGGAAAAGATATCTTCGAAATAAATCATATGGAATTTTATTTTTTGAAAAATACCTCTTCGTAATAAATTTTGTAAAATTTTATTTTTAGAAAATACAATTTCAATATAAATCGTATGACGCTTTAATACTTACTATGATCGGGTTTGCAATTTTTCTTCCTTCTGTAATGGAAGTGGCAATCACATGCATAGAATGAAGCAAACTATTCCCAAACCCTAAATCATTTGTTTATGGTTACTTTATCAAAACCTTTTGATACCGCAAAATGTGTTATTTATTAAAACCTTATCAATTATTGGTGAAATGATACCATTGACCTTCTGATAATCCAGAAACTAAAAGCGATCTCTCTTTTTTTATAATGAAACATAGGTAAAAATTTCACCACAACAGTTTACGTATTTTTAAATCAGCATGCTAAGCCACGTAGTATTAATCGAAGAATTTAAGATAAACAGTAGATATGAATGATTTCAAAAAATGTAAAATTTTAAAGTAAAAAGAATGCGGCAAACAATTATGTTGTCTGCAGATAATAAACAGTATTTCTCAACGTAATCAAAGTGTTAGTGTCGGCATAAAAGACAATGGTGTATAAATAGCTGAAAAAACGTGATTTTCATGAACAAAAGAGAAAGTAAACACATGGATAATTTATTTGTTACACGTCACATTTCAGATCAAACTTCTGAGATTACCATTTTTGTTTCTTGTTGAAACAATTATGCTGTATATGATGATCTCATTTTCATCATCATCTATATGTATCTATACTGCTATTATAAATGTGAAAGTTTAGATGGATGGATGATGTTAATCAATCACGCCAGAACAGCAGAACGACATTGGATGAAATTTAGCACAGAGATAGATTACACTTGTGAAAAGAACCTAGGCTGCTATTTATTCCTGTAAATCAAGTGGTTAATTTTTTTATTAATTAAAAACTTTCCAGCCAAAAATCTTCTCTACCGCCAAATGAGAAAGAAATCGTTTTTTTTCTTTTTTTTTGCATACGAATGAGGTTAGGCATAACATATTCTCGACCTATTATTTCTAACGATTCTGTTTATTTTCTTAGTGTTTGATGCCTTTTAAATTAAACAATGCCAATTAATCGATTTTTCGGATTCATTGTGGAGTACTTTCGAATTAAAATAATACAGAATAAAAAAATTTACATTCTGTATTACGTTACTCCAACTGGCGTCAAAAACATGTATTTCCGTTACCGTAATTGGCGTAGAAAATTCACGCATGCGCAATGTGTGTTGAATGTAGACAACTATATTTTAAACGGATACATATGGACGTGATTTTAATTAATTGTTGTTTTATTTTACTTCAGTAAATAAATTGTTTTTAGGTTAGTTGTATTCTTTCATAAATAAATTATATTTATGTTAGTTAAATATTCTTCATACAAGTTTCCACTATAGTTTTAAGTACATTTGTTTTCAGGTTAGTATTAAATTACAGTTTTAGCGCCAGTTATTCTTTTCTTGGCATTGTCATTTGAAATTCAATTTTTTCGCAATTTTTTCTTTCTTGCGTAGAAATCGACAAGAAATTTATCAAGAATAACTTCTTGATCTCCTTATTTTTTATGATTTATTACTAATGTGTTAATGAAATTCTGAAAATCTCAGAATTAATTTTTGTAACTCCGGCAATTCACCAACTTAGCCCATATACTGTTCAAAAAGCCACAGACTAGAGTCATAGTAAGAACTAGTAATAGCTGTAAATTAAAAGGCTTAAAATTTTAATAAATGTCAGAGGAGGTAAAATATACTTTTAGCTAACATTCTCAAGTTATTTCTTTAACATTGTTGAAGATGACAATAATTTCATCAAATTCAAATTCAAAAAAAAAAAAAAAAAAACAGATAAAAATACAAAGTAAGTTAATTTTTAAGAATGTATTTTTTAAAATTATCATGTGAGAGCATGATGTTGTTTTGTTTAGGAGGTTTCGGTGTCTCCGAAATTTGAAGACAAGGAATATTTCGTTTTTTCATTGATAGATAGTGAGTCACCTGACCCATGACATTTGTGGTTTGTTTTGCCAGTATTGTTTGAGATACTTAATTAAATTTATTACCAATTGCTTTCTGTTTATCGTGTCTAGGAAATGATGTCATCTTCCAGTTTGTTTACGATTTTTTACTTTTAAATAATTAATCTCGCGCTCTGAAAATTATCGTCATTTTTTTAAAATTATCTTTCAATTTTAACTATCGCAATTTTGTAAAACGTGACGTATATTTATTCTTTAATGAAGCGCTTTTTTACTAATTGTATTATCTCAAAATATTGTAAATATTAAAATATAATTTTAATATCAATCTGCATTACGTTCATTAGATTTTACCGCATATACAATAGTTTCCAGTAATAGGGAGTTTTTTTTGTCGAAACTACTTGTTTTTTTAATCTTAAAATCTGTCGAGATCCAAAACTTCGTTTGCCATCTAGAAAATTGAAAATAAAAGTGTAAAAAAATTATAATTAGAGAGAGAGAGAGTCGTCTAGACATTTTTTCACACCGGTTTAAACTGGTTAATGACTTATTTAATTAAGAGAAATAATCACTTAAAAATAATAATATTCTCACATGAAAACTTGAAATTTGCGACTGTAGAATTCATTTTTTAAAACTTTAAAACTATAAAAAGAACAAGCTGTTTTAAATGATAATATCCGTATTTATGGATTCTGAAATACAAAAACTGAGCGAATATTTTTTCAATTTTATACAAAATATTGCAATGCATTTGTCTGCTGCTGTGTTAAATACAGCCACTTATCATTCAAGTTCAAAATGTAGAGTGTTACTCTCATTTAAATAATTATAAGAATAAAATTATTACTTTCTTATTTTAAAACTCAAATTAAAAACTCGTTAATCATTTTGAAATGCACATTTCATCACATTTTCGAAACTATTCATGCATTTTTTCTCTCTCTTTGGGTCTGCTATCTACCTATTTCATGCAAGAGTGAAATGCAATTATCTAATTGCCACTTTCTAATTTCCTCATGTTGCTATCGGTGTCCCAGAAACGTTTTAGAATCAAGTGTAGGGTGTATAAATGATTTTTTTATATATTTTTTAAAGAATTCATTATCCCCCACCTTCATTCTGAAATGATAAAAATGCTTTATTCTTTTCTTGGATTTGAAACAACTTTATAGACGATATCATTGAATAATTTTTATTAATCATTCGAAATGCTTTAAACACTTTTTAATGATTTACTTTCGTATTCGTTGTAATTGTTAGAAAATTGGCAATAAGAATTTTATGATATCCTCGAAGTCGTCGATTTCCACATTTTGCTAAATAAACAGATGAGAAGATGAACTATGTATGAATTTCGTTTCACGCTACAACGAGATTTTAGGGGCCGGGATGGCCTGGTTAGTAGAGCTTTGGACTCGAACTCCTTAGGTTACGGATTCGAAGCTCACCGGCCAAAAGGTTCCCCGAGTGTATGGCTGCTGGAGCTCGTTAAATCTGTCATGGTCGCAAAGTCCTGTATGTCGAGAGTAAATCACTGTAGGAACTGTGTCAGAGGTGATCGTTCTCTGTTCCAGGTCTAAGTTATGATCATAGATGTATGAATGAATTTGCATGATTGTAGTCCGCCCCCTAAAAAGGGTTGTGACGTGTTTGTAGCTAAGTCGCACTCTTTGTCCTAGATGGCGCTACTAGTGAAACAAAGAGACGCATTTCTTAAGCTTAAATCATCTGCTGATCGTATCAGCGGGGGCTTGTCAGCGGCAATTGCCATTAGTCACAACAAACACATACACAAGTTTTTAGCTTACTCAAAATGTATTTTTGGTTACTTTTTATAGTAACATTGTAGGCATTCATTGGCAAGAGTTATTATCAACAGTCCAATGTGGATTGAACTTCATGATGCAAGCGAGGCTTGTATGATATGTGTGGGTATAGCACCTCTAGTATGGTGTGTAGTCACCTCTGACAAATAAGCAGCATGCACAACGAGTATGCATGCTTTTGATAAGAGAGTTAAGGAATGCTTGCGGAAGACCCTCCCACTCTTCCACTAGAGAAGTTTTTAACTCCGGAATGGTTCTGGATGGGGGTTGGCGTATAGCAATAGCCCTTCCAAAAGCATCCCAAGAATTTTCAATAGGGTTAAGGTCAGGAGATTGGGCTGACCCATCCATTTAATAAATATATTATCTTTCCAGATATTCCTCAACCAGGATAACCCTATGTGGTCAAGTATTGTCGTCCATAAAAACGAATTCAGGGCCAACAACACCCCTGAAAAGACTCATTTAGGGTTGTAGGATCTGCTGCCTGTACCTCTGGGCCTTCACGGAAACAGTGTCAAGCACACGGAGTGGTGTGAGGGCATCTTGCAGGATCCCTGCCCAAACCATCTGTCCTCCACCAGCATAATGGCCCCTTTGCACGATGTTACTGGGATGGTATCGGTTCCCAGGCTCCCTCCATATTAATATTCGCCGAGAATCAGGTTGTAGACTAAATCTGGACTCGTCTGTGAAGAGAACGTTAGCCCACTGGAGCTGTGTCCAGTGTTGGTGCTGTATGCACATTGTACACGCTCTCTTTTGTTGGAATGAGTGAGTGAGAGGCAAATGAGCGAGCTTTCTGACATGCAGCCCTCTGTCACCAAGGCTCCTGGCAAATTGTCCTCCTTGAACTAATGTGCCAACTGTCTAGGGCAGAAGAGGGGTCCATAGACAGTTGTGTCGCTGTAAACGTCCTCTGGCGCTTGACTGTAAGTAACAAATACTGGTCTTCATTGAGCGTTGTTGCTCTCGGCCAACCTTGTCATGGTCTTCTGGAGACGCCGTCCCACTGTTTTTAAATTGACTCTACAAATTCGAAACAACACTTGGAGTTGCATCCAATTCCCTATCAACCTGAGCTTGGAAATGCCCTATCTCTATTATACACATAATTCTCCACCTCACACCTTCGTCTAAACGATGATCACTCATTTCACCAAAAAGTCAACAAGATTAGTACAAATAGTTACTGTGCTGTAGAAGGGAATGAGTTGAGCAGCTGGTTGCAAACCTTTATACCTCCTGCAGGCTTAGCAACCCTCACAAAAATACGTAAACTCATCTCATCGACGTCAGCGCCGTCATATGGCAACCAACTGTCCAGGTTTTATGTGATATTTTCCGAGAAATGTGTGAAAATGCCTTCCGTCTCTTAATTTTGTCCACCAGTGTAATTAAGTCCATGCGTCTTGGGATTATCGCGTTTACATATTCCTGAAAGTATAGATCGACAGACAATCAACTCGTTGTAGGATTTGGCTCAAAAAGGGAATGTATTTATACAATATATGTCAAACCTTTCTTCCGAATTTTATTTATCTAGTTCACTTTGTTTTGCACTTATCCTCTTAACTTATATTTTAACAACCAATAAATGACCTTCCTTTAAACAGATTTTATTTAAAATTTGATTGATTATCTGCCTATTTGGAGTAAAGACCACATACCAATCTTCTACAACTCAAAGTGTTTTTGAGTCATCCTTGTCACAAGCAAACGGATATTTTCCAAAATATATTTTTCAAACTCGGGTAAGTCTGTGGTAGATATGAGACTAAACTGTGGTAGATATGAGAAGATTCGTTATTATTTCTACATCGAATTTTTCGATGATCATTATATTTTCTCTTTGCTACGCATATAGGAAAGTGAAAAAAGTGAAATTACATTATCTCGAAAATTAAAACATTAAAGAAACGGACATTTATTCTTTTATGTCGATATGATGTGACGGGAGTGATGTATATTAAAAGGTTAATTACGTAATAAACAGTTCATATATAAGACAATTAAAATAATAAGGCATTAATGTCTAACGGTTTGGCGATCTTGAAGTTGCATCTGAAAATTTTAAATAAAATTATGTTTAGTCCTTATTTCTGGAGAACAAATCGGTTATGAATGATAAATACACTGAAGAGTAAAAACTGTTATAGCAGGTCGTATGCAAATAATGGACGTGTTCAACTAATCAACGTAACACGATGTGGTAGATAGTGCATATATAAGACAACAGGTGTCTGAGGAGGCTATCACATCGATCCTTGCTGTTATAATGGCAGGTTATAAAGATTTAGGTAATTTTCACCGACGTCTAATCGACGACGCACGAGAGAGAAATGCCACATTTCCGAAGTACAGAGGAAATTTGGATTTTCGCATCTGACATTTCTAGGGTGTACCTCGAATACCAGGTTTCCGGTAAAGCTTCAAATCTCCGACAGTGGTGCGGCTTGAAAAAGGCCTTGATAGAAACGGGATCATCGACACCTGAAATGAATCGTAACATGAGACAGACGTTCAACACTTCCTCAGATTGCTGCGGATTTGAATGCGGGCCCATCAACAAGTGTCGGTGCACGCGATATGCAATTTAACACAATTGATATGGGCTTTCGTAGCCTCAAACCATCTTGTGTACCATTAGTGACTCAGCGACACAAAGCGTTGCACTTTACCTGATCTCTCCAAAGCCTCCAATAGACTCTTAATGACTGGAAAAACGTTGTCTGGTCTAAGGAGTCACGTTTCCAACTGTATCTGGTGGATGGATGTGAACAATTGTGGAGAAAACCCAATGAAACCATGGATCCCACATGCCTACAAGGAACTGTTCAGGCTTGTGGAGGCTTTGTAAAGGTAAAGGGTGTGTGCAGTTAGCTTTAAATGGACCCATTGATGTGTGTAGACTCAACCATGACAGGTCAGCGGTACTTTAATACTTTTTCTGACCCTCTACATGCATTCATTTCCTGTGTGCATTCTGACAAACGTGGTCAATTCCAGCAACATAATGTGCCACCCCACTGGGCTACCGTAGCTACCGAGTGGCTTGAGGAGCCTTCTTTTGAATTTCTTTCTCTCCCTTGGCCACCTTATTCTCCTAACATGAACATTATTGACCATATCTGGGATCTTTTGCAATGTGCTGTGCTTAGGAGATGCGCTCCCATGGCTTTGCACTGCCGTAGCTTGCACACTCATGGCTTTCAGGACTACCTTACAAGAATCGTGGTGTGAACCGTCCACATAATATCTTCACAAATTAGTTGAATTCATGCCATGCCGTACTGCGGCATTTCTGCCTGCTCGTGGGGGCTCAACACGATATTAGATAGATTTACCTGTTTTTTTTTTTGGCACTTCAGTATAAATCAAACATATAATTATAGAATGATAAAGAAACAACCATAGCAACAATGAGCTGAAATTAATTTTTTGGGAAATACCTAAAATTACCCAAAAAACAAATATAGCAGCAAATTTTGAAGTATCTTCTGAAATAACGTAGTTTTACTTTTGTCCTTTAGACATTATGGTTCTATTATATTTTTGCTTTTCGCTGAGTTACGAATTTGCACATGACTATCAATTTGTGCAGGTTAATAATAAGGTTTTAGAAATATATTGACAACATGAAGTTTTATTTGCAATGCATAATTAATGATATGTAGCAATGTGCTCACTGAGAGGGTGTTTAATTCATAATGTAGTCATTATATACACACATACACAGCTTATTATTTTCTATTCCACTTCCATGAACCGTTACAGCGCTTGCTCAAGTGCGGAAATTATTTCGCAAACTATAATTACCCGTCGACTGTCAATCATTATCAAGGTGGAATCTAACAAAGGGACCCGCAAGTCATCTGCTAACAACTGAAAGTGCAATTTTTAATTCTTTTATGAACGGACGGTTCATTGATGATTTCCATAAAATGCACTTCCTGCATAACCTTAATTTAGCAAAAATCAAAATTGCAAACTATGTGCAAAAAGTTTTAAATTGCTCTAAAGTAAAAAAAAAATCTTATAACCTTGAGAAAAGTTTTTTTTGTTGCGTTCGCAAAAAAATTGAAAGAAAAAGAATAGATATAATTAATGCATTCGATTTACGTTGATCTCTTCAAATTGATGGAGTTGTCTATGCAAATGAATTTGAAAATGAAAGCATGTTCACTCCTGTTTTGACAGAAATGACAGAATGCAAATGAGAATTTGGATTATACTTTCATGAAAGGGAGTTGAAGAATCGACTATAATTAAAAAGAATGATCAGAGAATATTGGGTACTTTTTCGTTAACCGAACGGCAACACTAAATTGCGAAAGAAATGTGGCGAAATTGTACATTATTTGGCGATTTTTTGCTTTAAAATTAAGAATGGCGGGATACTGATATGGATAAGAATTTAGCATATAACCAGAGTCGGTAATTATTTTACGCGGCGAAATATAATTCTGCATTCTATGTTTATTCAGTAGTGATAGAATGGTCTAAATAATTATAGGTGTATTTACTTTTAATCATTTCAGGCAATAAATTGGTCTGCCAAGACTAACTATATTATAATTACAAATGTATGATGATGAGCAATCAGGCCAAAACAGCTGAACGAAGTTGGATAAAATTTAGCACAAAGATAGATTATGGTCTAGAATGAAACAAAGGCTACAATTTATTAAGGTTCATTGAGAGGTTGTCGGCATCCTGACACAGAGGAAGCGCTTCTTCCTCGTGATCGGGGAGTCCCGGGTTCGAATCTCGGTGAGGGCATGGTTGTTCTTCTGTGTTATATCTGTGAGGTGAGCTCCTCTCCCTCTGCAAAAAGAGGTTGTGCAAGCGAATGTGGTAAGTGTTTGATATTTTTGTATGAGATAGAAGTCATACTTCTGCCTCGGATGCTCAGGGGTTCATACCCTTAGAAGCTACTGCACACACCCCTTTCCGATGTGTTTCCGAGTGGACACGAGATCATCATCATCAATTGAGGGGTTAATTTTTAAATTGGAAACTAACCTTCTCACTCAAAATTGTTTATTTCTCCACCACCGAATGAGTAAGACTTCTGTTTGTTTCTCCCGACGCTGTAATCTGTATTGTATTACCCCAACTAGAGTAGAAAATTCATGCATTGGCGTTACGTTTATTGGAGTTGAAAATTCACGCACGCACAGTGTGTTCTGTTTGTCAAGATGGATTCGGACTTGATTTTGTTTTGCCAGACTAATCAGCACAACAATTTGAATAATTGGTTTGCTGTTTATTATTATTTCAGGAACACAATGTAAATAAATTATTTTATGTTAGTTTCATGCTAAGCTTAGCTATACAACCATTTGGTGCTAATTTGGCTGGTAATTTTTCGGTAGTGCTTTGTTTGGATTTATATTACTGTCATTTATTTGTTACTGAAATTCAATCTTTATTATTCATTTCCCTTGATTTTTTTTATTTATTGTTTTTTTATATATATTTCCGTTAATTTGATGCACCGTTCATCGAGACCTTTGATTGGAAGCCCTATTGCTGCTACATTCGGCCATTTCGCTAAAATTTATTGACAAACTTTTTTTTTGGCGAAAATTGTCTTCAAAAGCACTAGAATGATACGGTTTAGATAACATTTTATATTGTGATCAGACCATCAGTTTTCACACATACACATCAAAACTTCCTTGCGTACGAAGTCGCGGGTAAAAGCTAGTTGGTTATATTTGTTGTCAATTAAGTTCATTACATTCAACTTCATGTTCATTATGCCGTTAAATAATTTTATATCAAAGTCATTATATTTAAATTGTTTTTCTTTAGTCCTATTCATTCTGTACGTGAACTTTTCTAATAGTTACAGTTCCATCACATTAAAGGGGTATATTGAAAATTTAAGTATCCGGTTCATTTATCTTCTAAACTTTGAGATATTGTAACTTTTTTTAGGGGGGGGGTGTTGTAAGCTAAATAGATACAGATATTAATTATAAATTGTTTCTTTCTTGGATTTTACACAATGGAAGAAAATAACACGATCAAATATTTGATGAAACAATCAATACAGTCAGATTTTCAGGGTAATCATGTAATCTATTGTTAGAAATTTTTTTAAAAAATCTTTTTTTTAAATTTTCAAAATTTAGCAAAATTTCTAATTAAGTTGGTATTTTTTTAAATTTCAAAATGGTGTAAAATTTTTGAGCAATAGTACGTTTTGAAGTTGCTAATTTTTATGAACGCTAAAATTTATTTTTAATTAATTAATAGTCTAATTAAAATTTTTAAGTAATGCCCATTTTTACCGTCTAAGGTAAACATGGGCCAAATTTATTAAGTTGTAGGTCAAACGGTCTGGCCTGCAGAACGACAACATACGCACACAAATTCATCTTTATTATTAGTTTAGATATTTCTTTTAATAAAGACAAAAAATTGTTTTAAAAACAATAAAGAAGAAATGTTGATCTAACAAAAATGAAACAACTAAAATATTTTTTTAAAAAAAGTTACACTATTTTTCTACTACTATGAATAGTTTGTTTTACACTATTTACACTATGTATAGTTTGTTTGCAGGCTTAAAACGGTAAATATCTTATTCTAATGCAAAATTATCAACGTAGGGAAATATCTCGGAAAACAGATACTTAATAGAATAACATTAAAAATTTGGTCCCTGATCAATTTTAATCAATAAATAAGGAATTTTGATTAATATAAAGCATTATATTTACAGAAAATTTTACATAAAAATGCTATTACCAACTTTAGAGTTAATAAAAAAAGTTTTAGTAATCTTTTTTTTATATTATTAAATGTTATGTATTATAGATAATTCAAAATAAAAGGGGCTTTTTTCTTTTATAAAATCCTCAGCAAAACCATTAATATTGAATTACTTTATTAAATAAAAAGAAAAAGAGTTAAATTTCGTTTGAAAAAATGCGAAAACAATGTAACGTGGATTTTCTTTGAATTACATTTTCAGCAAAATTTGCTTACTAGTCAGATTCCGATTTAAAAAAAATGATAAGATTATGTGCTTGAAAGAATTGCCACAGACTTTAATAAATAAAATATTAGTTTATTTTAATCACAATGATTTTTTAAATCCAAAACGGTAAGCTTAAAATGAGAATGGAAGACTATGCATATGAAAACAATATTTAGCTTGATTTGCTGTCTCTTTTTTTAAGTAGCCTGGTGTTTATATAGGTATTCTGAATTGGAATAGGCTCAGTTTTCATGAAAATTAATATTAAAGCGAAAATTTTAGCTGTAAAACTAAAACCAAAACCTGATAATTGACTCCTACTTTCCTAACAACTACCACTTTGTTTTCTAGATTAACAACGATTCGTGGTAGAAGTTTTAACTTCATCTTTCTAGATAATTAACATTATAAATCTCCCTCCTCCAAGGGCACCTGGAATATAAGGATGAAAAGTTTCCGGTATTGTGGTTGTTTCTTGTTGTCGTAGAGGGTACAGAAATGGTACGAGGTGCGCTATCCCCTGTCGATAAAGGGAATTGACTCCGTTGAGAGGAGTTGTGTCGGGGTCGTTGAAGGCCATCGCCACTCAACATATTTTTCGCTTATAATGTTGCAGCGTTCTGATTGCTGAAAATTATTATGTGCTATTGGCCGGGTTGGAGTGGTCACTTGTGATCGTCATAAGTTTTATTGCATCAATGGGGTGCTATATAGCAAATCAGCAGTTATGTTATTAACTATAATCTCTAGGTCTTCTATTGTTCTTATTATTACTTTAAATAGAATTTCAATCAAATTCATTTCTTTATTTTCTGCCTGATATCATATTGTTTTCTCTTCAACAAAATTAAAATTTAATAAGGGAAAAAATTTCTTAGTATAATAATATCAATAAAATATATATTTAATTTTTTTTTTACATTTTGATAATTATATTTACTGTAATTCGAAATGTTACCTTTTTAAAAATACCAATTTCCTTTATGTTTGGTGTTTTTCCCATTTGTTAAGTCCTCTAAGAATACCGAAAAGGATATCTTAATTATAGCAGGTATAACTTTAAAGAAATTTATTCTAAATTTTTTTAAATTCATGCAGAATTTAGCATCTGAATGTATTTAGCAGCACTTCAGTTTTTCAATGATATCA
>JAOUZG010044845.1:319824-345920 GCA_026289955.1 Argiope argentata
TATATATATATATATATATATATATATATAAATTCCGTACCAAATCTGATATATTTGAATCACTGCGTTTACATGTTGCTGAAGTGCAAATCAGTAGACAGTTAACCCTTTGATGGATTTGGCAATAAAAATCTGACAACTATCTAACTCTAGCTGTTAAATAGGTGTAACTAATTTGTATCTACCTAGCTTTCTTCGTTTTGTAATTACCATGTTTACTTATATTCGAACATCTGGACAGATGGATTTACTCTGATTAAATTTCATTTAATTGGGCCTAGATGTTCTGACTAAACTGGCTGCGTTGACCCAGGTCTCCTTTGCGCGTATACATTAGATTCATTCGTATGTCGGTATCCATGGAAATGATATTGCCCATCGGCTTGCTGCGGAAGGTACTTACTTTCCTACAGATTCTTCCTTAGCTCTAAGAGTTTCAGAGGTTTATTCCCTGTTTTTGGCTAAGATGAATATGGCTTGGAGAACTCCACCTAAACATGACTATTATGCCACTGATTGTCCTGAACTCTCCCTGCACAGAACTTGCCCGAGAATTGCCCAGACTGCCTTGTCTAGTCTTGCCTTGTCTGTGGAAGAAAAGTTTAAAGAAAATTAATTTATTGCTGCAGTTTTCATTAAAAAAAGAGTACACATAAAGCTTTTAATACACATACAAGTTGGTTTTTGTGTTCTATTAGTTAATGGGATGCATGAGATTGTTTAGAATTAACCAATATTTTAATGTCTGGAATGGTCTTTGTAACATACAAAGCAATGTCATTTTCCAGTGTCAAACGATTTCTTGATTTTGTTTTTAAATTTATCACTATGGATAATCCTTGTTCACAGTTGTAATATCTAGAAAATGGCATCAAAGTTTTTAATGCTGTTGTGGACAGTTCTGGGTGTTCCTTTTTAATATGCATCTAAAATTTGTTGATATAAGCTTTGTTAAAAGTTACTTTAGCTGACTGATAACTTAAAATCTATCAGTTGATCATGATGAAGGGCACTTAGCTCAGCTTTTGTTACGGATTGCTCACAGAATGGTGTGACAATCCACACAACCCCACTCATATCCTTAACTGGAACGTAATTTGTAAACTTTTTCATCAAAATTTCGAGATGAGATGATTCTAGTAAGGAGAAAGATGAAGTGTCAAGGGATGTGGCGCCAATACCCGACACATACAATACGAACTCTTGAGTACGTGCAAAATTTTAAAAATCTATGTCTAAACTTTAGACAGAGTCAAAACTTTGAGGGGGGTTGCCAAAATACTTAATCTAAAACGGGGGTCGCAATGTCTAAAAGTTTGAGGCCCCCTGATCTAGACTAAGGACAGGCCATGTTATAATTTAGATCTTCTGTGGGAAAAAGAGTTATGCCTATTGCCCCTGTTCGGCTATCGCTTCCTCTTCTCACATCATCGATTGTATTAATGTCACCTCAAGGCAACTGATGGACGAGAATGGGAATGTTTTTTTCTCTCTTTTAATGCGACATTGTCTCTTGGACTTGGTTTAGAATGTCTAAGCCAAGGGGATTGGCAACGACAACCCCAATTACATCAGGTTTTATTCGAAATTTGGTTTAAAGACCTTATACTTAGTTCAGTCATACAGCTCAAAACATAAAAAAAAATTGCACTCATGGAGATCTAAGACTAAGGCGATCAAAAATTCATGAAAATCTCGAGTTTTTTGACGATAGTAAGAGAGTGTAAAATACTGATTTCTTCAGACTTTAACAACTACTTAAGATCTTTACTTCAGCTTTTAATTTATAATGTGTACACATTTCAATTCACGCATAGTATTCTAAATAAACTGATTCTATTAAATTCATATTTTTAAATCTTGTTAAATAATACAGTAAAATTTTGAATTTCTATTAATAATTTAATATTTCTTGGTATACACGTTGGTTACCATAGGAATGTATAATGGTTATTAAAATTGGTAAAATATTGGTAAAAAATTTGTTTATGAGTTAACTTTGTTATGAGTTAATTTGTTTATGTTAACAATTTTTTTCCAGATTTTGATTTTCTTTAATGAAAAACTATCTGGCTTTATTTAAAGAGCAAATAAATTATGCACAGATTAAAAATCGGAAATATTTTTAAATTAAGTTTTTGCAATTTCTAGAACCAGAAAATATTGCAAAAGAAAATGAACCCAAATATCAATATAATCAAAAATTTAATGCAAATTCTTATCTATTTCATTTTAATTTTCGGAATTAAAAAACTTCTTACACATTATTTATTAGGAATAAATCAGAAAGTTTAATAAACATTGAAATATTTAGACATTAGAGGAAATTATTGATCATTTTGCATCGTTTAAACATAAAAAAACTTCAGGTTAATTCCATCGTAGATTTTTTTAGTTAAATTCTCCGCATCTATTTGCTAAGTTAATAAGCACAATGTAAATGTGCCTGCTTATTTAATTTTAATAAAACTAAACACACTTTGTAGTATCTCTGCTTTATACAAAAAAAATGATAGCTGAACATTTCGAATACATTCAGTAATTTTAGCATATTTTTTAAAGATACAGCATTAAAAATTAATTTTAGATTTAAAAAAAAACATTTATTTATCCGAATAAATGTTTACATAAAATAAATAATATTTATTCTATGAAATAAATCATTAATAGGGTGTTAATATAATACAACTTATACTCAATCGTGAAAAATAATAGGAAACCAGATATCTCTTAAGTAATTAAAATAGAGAAAAAAGGTAGAGTAAAATTAATACAGAAAAATAGTTATGCATAAAACATCTGATAAAAAAGCATTTGTTATATTCAAATTAAAATAATTCTTCATCAGCTGTAAATGTCTTAAATTTAATTGCCTGGGTTCTTTTAATGATGATGAGAAAGTAATACGCAAAACGGAATACAAACAGATTAGAATTTACAGACGACTTGTATCGGAAGTTCACGTCACAAAGAATCAAACAATAGGAAATATAAAAACATATCTAAATGCGTTTATAATTGCAGTCGGAAAGAATAAAATGCTGTCGCATAGACCAAGAAGAATTAGACGCTCTCTTGTCGGAGATTATAGAGCTATTTTTATGAGCCAGGAAATCGTAATAAAATATAAACCAAATAACTCTACTAAATTCGTTTTGAAATAAGGTAATGAGTTTGAGGAAAAAAATAAGGATAGCATTTTAAATAATTTTAAAATAAATTTTAAATTTTATTTCTCAAAATTTTTGCCAAAGAATGGAATAGCGTTATTTATATGTCATAAAGTATGAAATACTTGAATTTTTCCCTTCAATTTTATGATAATATTGCTCTCAAATTGCTGATATTTTTTTGCGTGCAAGAATTTTCGTTTCATCTCTTATTTGTTTTTTGAAATTCAGTTTCATTGTTTTTCATAATGTTCAATACAAGATTCGTTTTTTGAAATTCTAGATATTGCTATTATCTTCTACAGTAAAAATTGCCTATGGCAGTATTGAAGGAACCTAGATAAAATATTATTATAGACAGATTTCCGCTATATTCAATTTGAACAAATAAAATTATATTTTTAAGCTTTAAAATTAAACTAATTGATTTAATCATGTTAATGATGAATTAATTAATTTTATCTATTAATAAATAAAATATTTTAAAAAATTAAAAAACAAAATGAATAAATAAATATTACAAAATTAAATAGATTATTTAAATATTTAATAAGAATTTCAAAATTAAAATTTTATTAACAGGTAATAAACAATTAAAAAATATACACAAAAAAGATGTAAGTGTAATTTAATTTCTCAAAAAAATTACAAAAAATATTTCTATGTGAAGAAAAAAAAATTGTAAAGTTTGCCTGCTCTATTTTACATGGAAATAAGATCTGTCCGTAGATACATTTTCGTGCACATACATTCAAATGCACTTCTAAATATTTGGTATTTTTGAAACCAAATACTGACAATTATTATTAGTAGTAGTAGTATGGATATTAAGGATTATGACGGCGATTATTAAGGATATGACATCTTCAGGAGAAATTTCATATTTGTATTGAGAACAATTAGTTGCTAAGTTTCACATCATGCTGCTCCCACTGGGGAGACACTTCGTAATTAAATATGAGAACTTTCCAGTATGGTGCTTGGTTCTCGCCACTTTGGTGGGTACAGGAATGATGGCGGTCAGCTACCTCCTATCGATGACGGGGCGCACTTTCCAACAACAACGATGTGGATTAACAGATACATTTATTAGCTAATGATAGATTAATGTATGGAGCAGATAGATTGGGACTATTTATAAAGGATTACTCTCCCTCTAATGTAACGCCCGGTTTGAACTGAAGGACAGAATCACCTGGAGTGCTAATATTTATTTATTTATATACTAGCCGCCTTTGGCGACCAATCGGTTCGGCAGTTTTAATGCTCGCTAAAATTTTCATATAATATTTTATGTAGCTGTGTCTCATAACAGGTTTTTTACCAAAATATATTTAAACCAAACAAATTTTGATAATCAAATAATTCATTTATAGTACTATTTAGTATAATTTTCTTCAGATGTTCTGTTCATTGTACTACTCATCTTTCTCTTTCTATCCGAGCAATCAGGCATAGATTAAATATCCATACAGACTAATAATAAAAGCAACTTTTTTTTTCTTTTTTAAACATCCAGTTATCTATAAATGAAAACCAACTGACTTCGCGTATTTCTTTCTAAACAAATAATAATTTATTACTTCCTGCTATCTAACTCAGTTGGTGTGGGGGAAGGAAATAAAGATTTTTGGCGGGAAAATAAGAAAAGTGTCGTTTTAACTATTTTCCACGCAGTTTTTTAATTTTTTCTCTCCATAAGAACCATCCTCGTGTCTTAACGAAAATATTAAAATAAAAATTAGCTGAATCGGTTGAGCCGTTCTCTAGTTTTGCGCTTAGCAACGCATTTCGAGTTCCATTTTTATTAATAGATATTTCCCACGGGGAGGGCATATCGTTCTTAAGAATGAAAAGATTCCGAAATTATGGTTGATGGTTCTCTCCGCCCCTATGAGTGGGTACACAAAGAAGTTTGTTCTGGCTTCTTCAATCGATAATGGGACTTACTTCCTTTGGGAAGGGCTGTACCGTGGCCGGTGATGGCTCTTATGAATCAACCACGCCGTTCACATCAATTTTGCTGTTATGGCAGTCCTGTCATTCAGATTTTCCCGTGTACTTACAGGTGGATCGGAGCAGCCAGTTATAGGTTCTCATCTCAATGATCACTCGAAATTAATAATGTCATTTTGATCATTCGCATCACTAAGTACTTGCGAATTCAACTTCAGCAGTGAATGGAAAGGATAAATTCAATGAAGTTCGAAAATCACTGTCTGTCAAAGAGAGTTTCTTTATACGTTTTTCTTCGTCAAAGGTTTCATTAAGGCGAATATTCGAGTTTTTATCGTTTTTTTTTTTATTTAAAGAATGAGATTTTCTTCGAATAATTTCTTAACGTTTTGATGTTTTACCGAATTTGGGAAAAAGTTGTGAGGTCAACTATGATAATAATATTTTTATCATGTCAGAACATGTTGTTATTTTGGGAAGGAGGTTTGTGGCTTCAACAAAAATCCGTAGGCGAAAAATAAAATTAAAAGAAAACGAAGGCGAAAAATTGATATTTTATTATTTGCACGAGGATCTTAAAAAATCGGCTTTTAAAAAGAGGTTGCCATTGCATTTAATAAAGCTCTGATTTAAAAAAAATAAGGTAATGACTACAGCAAATAAAACCTAGAAAAATGTCATTTTGAGCACGTGATTATAGGAAATGAAATAAATAGAAAATATGATATTTTTTAAAACAATCAATGCCAGACAAGGTTTTTTGGATCGTTTGTAAAGTAACTCATTCGATGAAACTATTAAAATGAATACAAATACAATTTAACTCGCACGAGCACGTGGTGCTTGGCCGTTCAAGAAATGATGTTCTGACATGATACATTGAAATATGCACAGCAGATTTCCTTTTATTCCTTATTATCTTCTCTTTCTTTATCCTCACGTAATCAGGGAATGAAGGTTTTTTCCGCAATCCGAGCATTTTTACTTCCTTGTAATCAACTAGTTAATTTTTACTTTTTTTAACACATATTGCCTACTTATATTATCCGATGATTAATGGCTTATATTTATTGATTTTATAACTATTTGCACAAAGAAAGATTGTCAGATTCTACTCTTTGTGATTTTCTCACAATTCAACATCCAGACTATCCAAGCATGAGTTGACACATTAACAACAAAATGAAAAGAGTTGAAAAAAATATGAAAAAAATTTGGTACACGGAGTTGACATTTAAAATATATATCCGTATATCTATTTCAAAACCAAATCCGTTAAATTGTAGGATAAATTATCAGTCTATTTTTTCATGATAGCACTGCAACTCAAAAAAGTGGTAATTTAAATAAATGAATTGAATATGTAATATATGAAATTGAATATCTGAGTTTATAATTGTAATTTTGTTTCAAACTTTGATTTCAGCAATCGTAAAAATTTTTGCTCAAAATGCGCAATCGTTTTTCTGATATAGTTGTTTTAAACGCATTCCATCGATTAAAACGCTAAAAAAATCGCCAAAGGTCAGTCGCTAATAGACCTTTTTATATTTTTGGTACTTACGTATTAAACCGTCGATCTTTATCGCCAAATTTGAAGACGTCGCCAATGAGTTGCTAAACCACCATTAACGGCAAACAACCGTCATTATTTAAAAAATTGTGCAAACCTCAACTGTTGTCCACCATTTTGTTGGTTTCGCAGAAGATCATTAAGTGCTTTTTCTGCTCTGATTTTTTGACACGTTAGAATGATTAAAATGTGAGATTTTTCTGCCAACGAAAAAGATGCAGTGACGTGTTTCCAAAATTATGGAATTATTCCATTTAAAATTACGTGCTTTAATGGACATGAGAGGAGTTTATACGTGAAAACGGACAAAGAATGCCGGAGTAATGCATCAAAGAGTTCTGGCCACCTAAGTAAATTGGCTCGAGGTGGTTGGCGACTGTTGGCACATCGAAGGTCTAATACGTAAATACCGTATTTTTAATCAATAATACGTAATTAATGATACACTTTTTTACGTTTAATAATACAATTTATAAGAGAGCAAGAATAATGGGTTAATATATGTTATTAACTCATTATTCTTGAGTTAGAATAATGAGATTCAGAATTTACGAGTTAAATTTGGGGCTGAGACTCTATATTTTCTTTGGTTTAAAGGAGGAATATAGAACTACAGCATTTCCATTCCTTTAGAGAGGGTATATGAATCAAGAATATTCCTTTTTTCATTTTCTTATATACTTCACTAATAAGCCACATTAATTTTCAGTTCGTGGTGTAGGGGAAAGAAATAAGCAAGTATTTTGAAACAGTGTTATTTCTTTTCCGATAATTTGGTTCGAATGTGCAGAAATAATTTAAATATTAAAGGCCTCATTCTTTTTATCATAAATGCCTAAACTCCCAATTTTTATTTAAGCGACTTACATTTGAATATATTGAATTAAAGTATGGAGGAGGGTTTTATTTTAAAAGAAAGAATTAATAGTAAAAGGAAGGGAAGGAGTTAATACAGAAAGAAGAAGAGAATGTGAAAAAAATTGCAGTTGGTATGAAATTCAAAAACTCTTGTTGAATTCAATCATATCAATGCTGAAAGAGAGATAAAATCTAGATTATGATTCAAAGAGATTGAATAAACTTTATAATCTCTATTCTGTATAGATTTCAAATTTCGCAGTTGTATATGCTAAATATAATCTAATTTAACATTATTTTGAATTTATGAGTTAAAATTCAGTTCAACGTATATCCAGAAAGCAAACATTTGGCAATAATTCGACTCTGTAAGGATCGGCTCTTATGTCCTTAAAATTTAAAAGGCAAATAAATTGAAAATCAAATTAAATCAGATTGGAATCAGGTAAAATCAGACATTGACAGTTTGAAAATTTTGTATTCCCTTAAGTAAGAGCAATAAAATAAATCGGCAATACTTTAATATGGAACTGCTCGAATAGCATAAATATATTCATAAATTAAAAAAAATTCTTTTATGGATGTTGTTTATAATAATCAATTCAACAACTGGTGTAAAAACATTTTTATATAAAAGATTCTTAAGAACAAAGTTTTTGTTAGTTAAAGGAATACGTGTGTTAATTTCAAAAAAAAAAGAAGAAAATTCGAATAGAAGAAATAAATTCATTCATAAGTTTTTCCAGTTGTAAAGACGCCTCATACATCGAATGATTAATCAGCATACCCGAGTGCGCAGTTTAAACTGCGTCGCCATCTTGATAAAAGCAGGAGCACCACACTTCCACTAATTATTATTTGAATTTAAAAAATTCCAATATCAATAATGATTTTTTAAAATTGAAAATTGGTCCGAAACTATTCCTGTCTATCAGTCTGTTTGTTCATTAGAGAGTAAAATAACTAAAAAAACAAGACTGTTGAAATTCATCACACGGACTTTTTATTATATAATTGACCCAAAGCTATCGAGACTATGTATTTTGGGATGAAAACACTTTAGGAACTCACTCTTAGAACGCTCACTAGATTAAGAGATAAATATAAATCGAAGAGAATCGGCCAATTCATATTTGAGAAAATGAAAGATTAAATATGGTTGTTCTAAAAAAAGACTTATTGTGTACGTTTCAAGAGTCAAATTTCAGCAATCAATTCGGTTTCTAAGTCAATGCGAATTTGCATTTGAAAAGTAGTCTCACTACACTCATTAAATCGCACAGCTGCATTGCAGTTAAGTTCGTTATTGACCTGATAATGAGGGTTGTTTATTCAAAGAGGGAAATCATTCATCTTTCTGTTTTTCATTCGTGGTTTAAATATGATGGATATGATAATATCCGACTCCTGAAATTGTCATCAAATGTGAAGGTTCGCAAAATGAATCTGAGGGAATTAAACAGTTAATAAGATTGATGTTATATGCCGTAGAATAATTTCTTTTATATAAATATTTACTTTTTAAATGAAGAATAAAATAATGATTTGAGAGCACCTTTTAAATAGAAATATTTTAAATACAGGTAAGAGGTAATTAATTCGCCAAGTTTTCGATAGAAAGGTTGAGCAAACTATGTTACAAGAAACAAAAGTCGTTCTAAATCATGACATAAACTGTTTTAGAATTTATTTGATTGCGCCGATGGTAAAATCCTACCCAAATTATTTGATAGAACAAGATTATATAAAGTTATAAATAATAATGCAATAAAAGGAAAAAGAGCGAAAAAAAAGTTAAGAAAGAAATATGGACCCTTAAAGCAATTCAAATAAAAATATATTAAAATGTTAAATAAACTAAACTAATGATAAGAGAAAAAACTAATTATAAGTTTAAAAAGTAAAATAAAGCGAAGGGGAAATTCATACAAAAACAATATGAACTGAGGAATAAAATAAATAATGATAAGAGGGAAAATATTAAAAATAAATTTAAAAAACGAAATAAAGAAAAAAGTAATTTAACCTCTTGCTCTATCAGTTAATTAACAGAAATGTGCATCCTATCTAAAGAAATTTCAAATAAGCATTAAGTAGTACAGTAGCTCATAGAATTTTGTAGACGCAAGCTGTACGTTCTTTTCAGAATAGGAGAAAATTTCCACTGACGTACTTTGTACGACAAAATAGCGCAAAAGGTTAAGCATAAACACTATAAAATGTTATATGAACTTAAACTAATAATAAATGTTTTACTAAATCTAGAAGAAAAAGAGTTTTCTTATTTAGTTTCAATGAAGACACTTTAACGTTTACTTATCATTACAGTTCGAAACTATTTTTATTATATATGAGAAAAATAAAGACGCAGTGTAAAAATTTCAATAACATGAAACCTTTAAATATTTGTCTACAAGTTTCATGCAGTTTAAATTTTTAAGTAAGCAATAAACAAATTTTCTGCATTTTCAATCGGGATCTAAAATTTTTAAGGAACAAACTGAACTATAAATGAGAAACTGAATTATTTTGTTAGTTTATTAGAGGATATTAAGAGACTATATAGGATATTAAATATTATCCAAAGCAATTGAGGTGTGTAATTAAAAGTTGAATTAGGATGACTAAATTCTTTGTGCAGAAAAGTTTTAAAGAAAAATTCTATAGGAGATACTTTTTATTTATTTTTTAACATACGAAATTTATTATAAAATATATTGTCATGATAAAACAATTGACCTTCAGATTTTGATGGGATTCTAGCTTCATACTTTCAGAAGATTTGAAAAAATTGAAATTTTAGTCGGTCTTTTTGTCCGATTGTACGTGAACTGTGCAACTCAAAAATGAAAAGCGTCATATTGTTGAAATTCGCCATATGGATTTAATTTTGTTTTTGCATAAAATCATGGGCTAAATTCATAAATGGACTGACCGTCTGTTTTTTCATGCTTTCTTATATGTATTAACGGAGTGACTTATCAAGAAAAGGTAGAAGGGTAGTTTTTAGTATATTACCTTTACACTAAAATAATACTTTGGATTTATTTCAGTATTTACGTTAAGTAGGCAGACAGCCGGATACCTAGCACAGAGGTAGCGCGTCTACTTCATGATCAGGGCGTCCCGGTTCCAGTCGTGGTCACGAGATGGTTGTTCTGTGTACTATCTGTGAGGTGTTTGTTAATGTGTTCCCTTCTACAGCGGCGTTCACACGACCCGTTGAATCTTCAAACGAGCAACGCCCCCCCCCCCCCCAGTTTTACCCCTCTTCTAGTTTCTCGAGGTGCTTTGATGTCTGTGGACGCGTTCAAAATTTTCTCGGAAATTGTCGGTAAAGTGTCCAGGCATCAAAGGACGCCAGGAAACCGCAAGAGGGGTCAAACAGGCTGGCTCGTCGGAAGATTCAACGGGTCGCTGGAACTAGGCTTAAAAAGTAGCTGTACAAGCGGTTGTGTGTGTCGCCTTCATATGAGCAAGAAGTCGGATTTCTGCCTTGGGTACCCAAGGATCCCTACCCTCAGAAGCTATTGCACCCCTCTTTCCATTGTTGTTGATGACGATGACACGTCATCATCAGTAAACAGACTGTCCATCTTTTTTTCGGTCAGCACAAATGTGAACATTATTATTAAAAAAAACAATTAAAATTAACGAAACTTTACACCTAACCTTTTTAACAATATTTCAGATACGAGTCAAATTTTGGAATTAATCAGTCTGTGACAAGATATAAATGTCATAGTTAATTTTATTTATTATGTATCAAAACCAAAATAAAACGCAGGGAATCGTATAAAAAACTTAAAGCTAAATATTCCCTTTGGTTCAAACAATCAAATTTCCCCCAAAATTTTAATATTATCTAAGTTCTTAAAATAATTAACTAGGATGTTTAGGATTTTTATTGAAAATGGGAATAAATATCGAATGATATATCGGAATGGAATAAAAATTAATAAATTGGGCATATAAAAAATTCCTTTCATTTTATCTTTTAAAATAAATATCATTTTTGTACATTTATCATAATATTTGTAATGTCTAAAAGAATTAATGTGACACTGAAGATCTGCTGCCTTTTGGTAAGTAAAATTTCACCATTACATTTCAAAACTTTTTAAAGTAATAATATAGAATTCCATCATGTCATTACGTTATTCTCCATTCTGCTGCATTAACTTTTGTAAATAAGGTTCTCTCACTTACTTCCTAAAAGAAGAATGTTAAACGATTCCATGGTACATCTTAATAAGTTTCATAAATACGCCATACCCATATAAAAATCCTTAATGAACATATTCAAATGCAAATTTAACTATGCATGAAAATGACTGAATGCGAGACATCATTTTTAGAAGGAAGGACTAATTTGCTTGATTAATAAAAAATTACCCGACTCCATCAAATTTTCAACCACATCAGAATTATTTACTAATAAAAAAATATTTTACGATGCATTTACTGTTTATAAATTATTGCGAGTTCAATTATATTTTATCGTAGTAGTGAAATAAAAAGTAATTTTATGCAAATAAAGTTGGTTATGTGGTTGAGGTAATTGGAAGAAAATTATTCGTCAGGATTTCGATCTTATTTATAACAGTATAGACTTGTAAAGCAAACAGAACAGATCAGGGCTGTAAAAATCTAATAAAACTCTTTTTACGACTCCAGTCGATGGTTTTCTTTCAAAACTACCCGTAGATAACTGAATTGGAGGAAATGAACTAAATAGTTTGGATTTCTCCTTTAGTTTGAAATAAAGGATTACTTTATGTTCTTGCGATCTGGATGGATAGGGAAAATTCACAACGAACGGAAATAAAAAAAAAAATGAAGGAAACAAATCAAAATATTAGTGATTTATGTTAAATGTGATTATTTGGTAAAGAAATGATACTGAAATTAATAATTAAATAAAATAATTTAGATAACAATTCCACGTGCACAGCTGTATTAATATTTCTTTTTTTATTCATAATATTTTCACACGGTTGCATTAATAATTCATTTTCTTATCAAAATTATTTTTTTTAATAATTTTTGTAATTTTAATTTGTAATATATCTCTTAATTGAGATGTTCAGTGATCTTTTCTGTCTGAAATGAAAAATAAATATGAAATTTAACTCTTGGAATAGTATATTATTATTATTATTAATAGCACTAGTAACTTAAATATATAATCCTAGTATGATATATTTTGGGGAAAAAAACTTTTATTTTTTAAGATTACAGAAAAATTTCAATGTTTATACTTCAAAATTCAAAAAAGTGTGCTTTTACAAAATTAATTGTTTAGTTATGTCTCTGTACGACAACATATCTGACTAAGTAACAATGAGTCAGGCCGCGCACATTTAAATAAAGTGTATTATAAAAAAATACACTTTAAAGAGAGAGCTTCTTCATTGCATGATATTATCCAATCGGCACTTTATAAAACATCTAGCTTGTGCAATCCCAGAAAACAACCTTTTTAAATCCCAGCATAATACAATAACATGGAAAATAGGAATTTAAGAAAATAACTTGGAATTTCTTACCTTGGAGGATAAAATTTAATTCGCCTTTCTTTACATGTGTCATTACAGAAACCTTTAATTCTTCATAAACTTATGCATCTACAGTTACAGAAATGCGCCGAATAAATGCGGGGACTAATGCGAAGTCAAGATACAGGAATTTAAAAGAAATTTCGCGCAACAAAATAAACACTACATTTTATTATTCACTATCGTGCCCAAATGGTACTTTAAAGATTTGAACAATATATTAAGATGATAAACAATTAAAATTTATATTTATAAAAGGAAGTTCTTGTGGAAGTGTATTCTTACGTCTCAATCATTCAAACAATACTGCAACAAAATCGACTTTGGTATAAAAACGTAAGAACTTCTGTATCAGACCAATTGGAATTCACATTTAAAAAATATATTGTTACAAGTGAGCGAACGATTGGCGATGGCGTCGAAGAGCTTGGGACCAGCCGGGTTGGTTTGGTGAAAGGAATAGTCTGATCGCTCGCAGTGATTTCCGAAGCTTCGCGTCTCGCTCGCCCGGCTATATAAGGGACAGGTTATCACAATAGGCAGTTTCTCTCTCGGAAGAGAAGCGTCTCGCTTGACTAGCGGATTACTTTTCTCACTTGTTATTAGTGAGCTTTGTTGACGTTTGCTGTTAACTTTGTGTTATTGAGCTCGCTGTGATTTACTGTTTGCTGTGCTATACGATAGCTATATGTGTGTCTGTTTTTATTGTGGGTAAGGCTTGCATTTACGCTGTAAGTGTTTGTTGGCTGCTGGATTGTGTTTATCTGAAGTTTTACTTTGTCAAATCGTCCTGTAAATACCTGTAAATAGCAGTAAATAAATTTGTTTGTGCTGTCCTCAAGTAAAGTCCATTCAAACCGAGCCCGCTACACTAAAAACGTAACAATATTGATCAGAATCATATTCAACAACATTTCCGTTGTGTGCCATGACATATTTCAAAATAATTTGTAACAAATTTAAAAAAAATTTTTAATGCCAAAAATGTTTAATTATTGAATGAAATTGATGAACTTTTTCGGATCTCTTATCAAGATAATTGTACAACTTATGCCAATATAGCTTTATTAAAAAATTCAGGTAATCCTACTTCGCAATATGAATTTTAATATCTTATGCACATTTTTTATTTAATATTTTCTATTATTTCGGATGAATTTTCACACTTATTTACCAAAATTATCTTTTCTAATACAACGGATAATTAGATGCAAACTTTATTTCTAAATACGCACGAAAGTGACGCATCATCCATTGAAAAATAAATAAATAAACGCAACATTACAAAAAAAGGAACTTTTATTCTTTTAATAGTCGTTTTAAATCTTTGAAATTATTGGGTTTCGATAAAATTTTTTATAAAAAAATTGTCTACTTCCACTGAAAATTTTCAATAAATAAAAAAGAGAATTTAGGATAAAACTAAAATTTATATTTCTGTCATTATAATAACTTATTTTTATCAAATGTTTTGAGATCATTACTCGAACACTTCTTTTTCATTCAAAGTATGAACAATCGAACATTTTTATAGATTTTTAATCAGTTATTTTTCTGATCTTCAAAACTTTTATTCGCTAAATGTTGGCATCAATTGTGTATAAGCAGATAGAAAATTTATTTTTGTTTATTTGGCAAGATGCCAGATTAGGAAATCAAGAACAATAATCATGTGAAATTACCATGTGAACAATAATCATTCAATAATCATGTGAACAATAATCACAATAATCATGTGAATTATTGCTGCGCAATTTTTTTTGTCAGTCTTCATTTCCACTGATTTTTAATTCTGCGTTTGTAATAAGAGCTTCGTTTCTTAAAAGATGTCATTGGCAAACAGGAAAAAGAAACACTTAAATTAATATTACTTTTTTATTTCATTTTTATACCTTTATTTCATGTTTTGATTTCTCCCCCATTCATCATATGATAAGTAAAATTATGAGAGTTCAATTAATATTTTTAAAAAGTTAATATTTTAACATCATTAATGATTTCTAATAAATCAAATAGGAACTAAAATTATTTCGTACTATTTTTTTAATATCCAATTATGTAGGAGAATCTCTGGATAAGGGTGATATCAGTTTCATTTTCTTACCAGTTTTATAACAAATATTGTTTTTAAACATTAATTCAAACCAAGGAAAGAGATGGAGAAAAGAGAGGTGCAGTAGCTTCTGAGGGTAAAGGCCATAGAGCTGGTATACTATGTCAGAGAGCTGGTATTTATATACCAGCTCTATGGTAAAGACCCCTTAACACCCGAGTGAAGTCTGACTTCAGCTCATATAAAGATAACTCACACACTCGGTTGTACAACCACCTTTTTACAGAGGGGGGGAGGCTCTTTTACTCACCTCACAGATAGAATACAGGGTAGATAACTGTTATGCCCAAACTGAGATCACGAAGAAGATGCGCTACCTCTAGGGCAGGAAGGCGACATTTCGTTGAAGAATAAATTTACAATATTATATGCAAATTTTCTCTTTTTTTTGTCTATATAAGATCCGATAGAAAAATTCAATTTTGATTAATGGTAAATATTAGTAATTTTTATTATTATTTGTTTTATAAATATTTCTATAGATGCGACATTTATGGATAGTATATTTATAATCTTTTAATAAAAAAAGAATTTAAATGAAGCTCAAATTAATTCTTTTTAAATAAACGTATTTATATCATTATTTTCAAATAAATAAAATATCATTACCTACTGTGATTATGCAAGACAAAAATTTCGATCGTCTTCAATCAGTTTGTGAATATTATTTCAATAGTATAAAAAAATTCTTATTATCTTAATAAATCTGTTTTTTAATATAAAAAAAGTATCTACTTAAACAGGAAATATTTATAATTTTAAGACAAAAGTTATCTTAATAGGTTCACTGAGAAAAAAAAAGAAAAAGAAATTCTAGTTATGTCAGCCTTTTAAATTTTGTAAGACTTTACATTTTAATGTTTTAACAACAACTGTGTACAAAATTAAAATTAACATCCAATGTTACACGCAAAGGGGAATTTGTGTAAGGGATTTTTTTAAATTAACACATAGTCTCTCAATATCTATGGACGGCCAAAATATCGATTATCAGTTGTACATAATATAAAACAATTAGGGAAAAGCGTCAGGGACAATCTAACATCAAACTGTCTTATATAATGAAATAGGGTATCTATTAAAGTATATTTACACTAGCTTTTACCCAGACTTTGTACGCGTGAAAATTTTGATGTATATGTATAAGAATTGGCGATCTGATAATAATGTAAAATGCCATCAAACCGTATCATTATGGTGCTGTTGAAATTGATTATCGCCAAAAAATATTTTGTCACAAAATTTTAGCAAAATGGTCGGAGTAGCGTGAATGGCTGCAGTAGCGTTTCCGATCGTAAAGTTTAGATGAACGCTTCAGCAAATTAACGGAAATGTAGAAAAAAATCAATAAATGGAGAAAAATGGAATTCACGAAAAAATATTTAATCGAAAATAGGAACACGTATAGCAGGAAAAAATCAATGGAAATGAACTGGAAATATCAACATAACAAAATGATGGCAATATAAACCCAAATGAAGTGCCATCGAAAAAAAACCAATCAAAAATTACCAAATGGTTGTATATAAAAGCTTAGCCCACACAACTGATCCAAAAACAATTTATTTACAGTGTGTGCCTGAAATAAAACAAAACAGAAATATTTATTCAAAATCGTTTTGTGGATTAGCCCAGCCGAAACAAAATCGAGTCAAGAACGCACTACACAGGCGGGGAATTTTCTACACGAGTTGGGTTCACACAATGCATATTAAATTTTTTTAATTTCCTTTATTCTATTTTATTTTAATTCAAAAGTACTTTAGAATGAATCCCAAAGATTGGTTAATTAACAATGTTTAGTTTTAAATGCATCAGACACTAAGAAAATAAACATAATCATTTGAAATAATCTATCGAATACATGTTAAGCCTACCCTCATTAGCGTGGTAAAAAAAAAACTGAAATCTTACTTATTTGGCGTAGGAAAATAAAGATTTTCGCAGGAAAATTTTTAATTAATAAAGAATTAACCATTCGATTAATCGGTATAAATGATAGCCTATATTCTTTTCTAGACTATAATCTATTTCTGTGCTAAATTTCATCCAATTTTGTTCAGCTGTTCTGGCGGAATCAACTACATTCATTCAAATTTTCACATTTATTATAGTAGTATAGACTTAGTGCATATAATGTTATAGCAATAGAATAATAAAATCTCTTGTCTTGCTTCTCAACTTCAAAATTTCAATATATCTTTATTTTATCTTATATTTAATAAAATCTATTAATTATTAATTTATTACAAGCTAATCAGATATATAACGGCAATTTTGCTATGTTGTAGCACTTACTATATAAGATTGCTAATGATATTTCGATTTCGTCTGATGTAGATATCAATGTGCATACCAGACAGATTTGATTTATTCGTATTACATACTTTATTAGAATGTATTCCATTTCAATCTCCATAAGGCTGAAATTTTCCGCATTCCGGAGCCAGTCTAGATAGAATATGAAATTGTCTTCAACTTTTTTTTTTTTGCAATATTGCAATGCGTTAAAGAAGTGTTTTGCATTAAATACTCTTGGATTTTTATATATAGAACCTGATTCTATTAAGATGGACCATTTATATAATAAGCTTAGTTGTTGTTAATGTATTAAACTAACTCGGCTATACTTTCTGCTGGAATTCGATGCTTAAAAATATTTTCCTGTGAAAATCTTAACTATTGAGTTATGCATAACACAGTTGAAAGTAGGGTCAACCAAAATTACCGCTGAATTGGTTGCTCGCCCAAGGCTTGTACAGAATAAAGCAAACTTATAGAACCGATTGTCTGCTTTCTATACTCCTGTCCCTAAGTTACGGATAATGCAAGCTCAGGAAAAGAAAGAGTCCGAAGCAAAATAAATTTGTAGGCCTATTTGTTAAACTAAAGGGAAAGAGCAAAAAATATGCTATATGTTTGATATTATTAATAAAAATAGCAATTTCTTGCCTGTTGGAGGAAATTACGAAAAAAAACCCCCTCTGTTTACACGAACTAATATTATATGGTTGATATAAGGCTTAATACGGAATGTCTCCCAGGTATACTATCAAGTCCGTACGAAGTCTTGGCATCCTGAGTAATAAATTATCAATCTGATATTAGGGAATATTAAATAACTCATCAAGAAATGCTCTCCGAAGTTCTGGTATACCTGTAGGAGGTCGTTGATGAGCTCCAACTGTTCGGCCAAGCATGTCCCACACATGCTCTACTGGATTCAAGTCCGGCGTGAATACTGGCCAGCTCAAACGGGTGATACTCTCCAATCTAACACATTTGTTTATGATGTTTGTACGGTGAGGATGGGAGTTGTCACCCATAAATACGAATTATGTACCCATAGCGTCCCGAAACGAACGCACATGTTGTTTCAGAATGACGTCCAGACACATTTGGCCTGTCATGACTCCAATTTGAACATGGACGTCAGTTCTGGAAACCAGAATAATTACTCCTCAAACAAACAATCCTGCACCACCGTAAAGGTGTCGTTGAGTTAAATTCTGTTGATGGTAACGGGTACCTGGCGCTCTCCCCTCTCGAAAGTCCGATGAGAATCAGACTTTCGTAATCAGAATCATGTAAGCTAAACCTGGACTCGTCGGAAAACATCACGCAAGCCCATTATTCCCATGTCCATAATGCATTCTCTCTACTCCTGCCTAACTACAGGCGGCAGTGTGTTGCAGAGAGGGAGAAAAAACTTGACAGGTCTACGAGCATATAGACCAATCTGCCTTGAGCGTCTGTACATAGTAGACCTTGAAACTGCCGTAACAGTGATTGAAGAGAGCTGACGAGACAGGTCTGATGATGTGTTCCGTCTGTTTCTTTTGGCAGTAACTGCCAAATACCGGTCCTCATTCGGCGTTGTCTTTCGGAGACGACCTGTGTTGTAACGTCTACTCACGTTATCAACCTCTTGGAATAGTTGCCAAAGCCTGAAGATGTCACTCTGGATGATTCCAAGTTCCTCGGGTACTTCCATTTGGGTACATCCACATTCCAGACGGTCGACAATTCTACCAAGTATACAATCATTCAAATGCGTCCTTTGCATCAAACTATGTGGTTATTGCACTGAAAGGCTTATAAAGTGCTTGAAAATAATTTTATGTCCTCTCCTGTATTCCATATACATCACTCTCTTACATTCTCGTCATTGTGACGTACTATCGTTGTAATATGGTGGCTTCCTGCAATTTGCGTATGATTTTCGAAGATGTGTTTAGTGATTTTACGGGTTATATATTTATTTTAAAGTTCAATTTCCACGTGAATCTGAATTATCCTTAATTTATGGACATGGATGTATATACAGTGTGCCTATTTAATCACAACCTTATAGCTAATTTCTACGCCGTTATAGAAAAGAATATTTCAAACTGGAAAAATACGCTAAGTAACCTAAATAATTATAGGTTAAACGGCAAAAATGTGCTATTGAAAATATGATGAAAATTATTAATAATTTTTAGTTAAATAGTCTTTGCATCCAAACATTTAAATAAAAAATGTTTTATTCTTATGTGATCAAAAATTCACAGAATTATGAAATCTTTAATTGATTTATTTTACAAATTTCAACACCTTAATAAGGGAAAGTCATGTTGGTGTCGACCCAAGATATCCTGGTTGGTAGGACTTTGGATTCGCATCCCTTGTGCTGCGAGTTCGAACCCCCCCCCCCCAGCTGAAGACACTCCATGTGTGTGTGGTGACAGGCATACATTATATTGTTGTCATAAAGTCCTTCATGCGGAGAGTAATACCACTGGGGGTACTGGTTCAGAGGTGATCTAAATTACGATCGGTAAATGAATTAATGAAGTCCACCCAGTAAAAAGGGCTGTGATAGGTGCGTAGCTAAGTTGTAATTTGGCTCTTCTTGGCGCTACTGAAAAAAAAACGCCCACTTGGCTTAAATCGCTGACAGGCAAGCGGCCTCGAGTAGGGAAATAAGTGGCAACATCGGGAAAATCATTCAACCAATCGAAACTATTTTTTTGAGGCGGTCATTGATTAGTCAAAAATAATGAAATTAAAAGTTTCATATCTCGAGCAGTTTTTATTTGAGAAACTAGAAATTGTTTTTAATTATAGCATTATACCTCCAAAAAGTTTTATAAGTCTGACTAATAAGACCGGAGGATTCTATTAAAATTTAGACTTATTAATTTTTTTCAGCTATTGTAGTGATTGACCAAAACAGTTTAAAATATAACCTTTTATAACAATTAAAAAAATTTCCAGTTTTAACTGCTTGCCTTTTTCTAACAGTTTTGGAAATTGGTTACGATTATATTAAATACCCTGCCTATCGTACTCCAAAGCGAAGAATAAGATAAATCTATTGAACTATTTAAAAACAAAATTTATTATTGTTAAAAAAATTGCCGTTGTTAAAAAAAAGTGAGTGTGGATAATATTTCAATTTCATATTCAAACTTCTCCCTGAGTTAAAATATGAGGTTGACTTTCATAGTTTGAGAAAAACCTCTCTAAATATCTCATCTAAAAATTAATTAACTACTTATGCAATATCCTTTAAATGCCATTACGTGTTCATATATTTTTGGTTATTACTTGTTTAAAATCAAACTGTAGAATTTCCTAAACACACGAGTATCACTGAAAAAGATGAATATTTCATTTATTAATAAATTTAATTATTTAACCATTTGAATTATTAACAAACTTAATTATTAAAAAATTAAAAAAAAATACGCACCTATTAGTTTTGATCTTTTTAATAAAAACGTGAAATTTGTCTGCCAAGCGAAATAAAGAGCATTCGAATCAAGATCGCGTAAAAAAAAAATAACCTGCGCATGCTCAGTGGGATCCCCGTCTCCCGCCGTTCGTTGAAAAGGAAAGTGAAGATCGTGCTCTGATCCAAAAAGGATCGTTTGAGATTTGGAACAAGGCTTTCTGGGAGAGTTCGTTCGCAGACATGGAGGTTATACAGGAGACAGTCAAGAGGTTTGGGTACCTCTTCTATGTGATGGACCCTCGTGCACACAACTACGAAAAAATAGACCAAGTTAAAGATTATTATAAAGAGGTAAGGCATGATTTTGGACAAATTTCATTGCAATCAAAATTTTAGATAAAATTTGTTATTCGAAATTTAAAAAAAAATTCGATTAAAAATAAAATTATAGGAACTGTAATTTAAATTTGGACTAAATAATTGTAATACAGATATATATGAATAAATCTTATTTAAAAACTGGACAAAATTTATATATTTTTAAATGAGTGATTACTCTAAACCTAAGATTAAAATGTTAACTCGGCTTCTTTGGAAAATTCTAAATACATTTTTTTAGAACATTTTTTTAATCAATCAAATTTTATGTTCATTTTTATCATTTTCTTTTTTTAAAAATTTTAAGGAAACTTTATGCTTCATAAATATAATTTAAAAAACATCTCAATTAATTATGCCATTTTTCTTTAATTCATTCTTTAATTAATTATGCCATTTTTCAAACACCTTTATTTTCTTTTTCTGGCTGTATTCATTCATTAAATAAATAAATGACTATTCAAAACTTATTAACACTTTTCAAAATATTCCTAAACTTGTTTCAAAGATAAATATTTGGTATCATTCAAGATTTTGAGTTTCATAAAAATACTTATTAAGATAATACATGGAAAGGAATTTCAGTGAAATGTACCATTTGATATTCTTTTGATTCTGTATTTATTTTTCTCGTACAAAATGGAATTATATATTTCTTTGGAGCGCATAACATCAACTTTTGTTCCAGTTGTCATTTATAATTTCGAAAATATCACTTTCAATTTTTGTGAGCTTGTAAATTATTTGCTCGAGTTATATATGTGCAATAAAATGAAATAAAAAAAGAAATAAAAAGATTAAAAGGAAATCTGCTATGGGTATTTCAATGTGTCATGTCAGAACATCATTTCTTGAACGGGCAACCACCACGTGCTCGTGCGAGTTAAATTATATTTTTTATTCATTTTAATTGCTTCTTTGAATGAGTCACTTTAGTATTGCAAACGATCGAGAAAAAAAACTTTGTCTCACATTTATTGTTTAAAAAAATATCACCTTTTCTTTTTATTTCATTTCATATAATCACGTACTCAAAATGACATTTTTCTTGGTTTTATTTGCTGCAGTTATTAACTTATTTTTTTAATTGGAGCTTTTGTAAATGTGACGACAACGCGTTATTAAAAGCTGAGTTTTTGAGATGCTCGTGCAGGTAATAAAATTTTTATCTTCCGCCTGCGGATTTTTGTTGACGCATAAAAACTTCATCCCAAAAGCAACATCAAGTTCTGACATAATAAAAATTCCATGAATCTTGTTATACAATTGAACTGAAAAACTTTACAAAACTGTAATTAATTGAAAATTGGAAAAAGATAATTAAATGTAAGTTAAACTGATAGAAACCAGTCAGTCATTATGTTAATGACACAGAGAAGAGCCTTTTTCTCTGCGGTTAATACTTTTATTTTCATCTTTTTATGAATTTTTTTCGAAGCAATAATAATATAAGTAAATGAAAAAGCTAATGTATCTTCCTCTTATTTTAGTTTGTTTTAAAAGTAATAATTTATATGATGAAAACCTAATACTATAATTCCGCAACTAACAAAAATTTACACTTCCTCTATTTACAGTGTACATAAACATGTAAATGAAAAAATATCGCGTAATACCATAGTGTAGTTAAAAGCATATTCTTTGGTTTTATTTACCTTTTAACTTTCGGATGCCGTAACTTTACTTTTTTTTCTTTCCACGTAAACTACACAAATATTAAATAGAATTGTCCTTTCATTTCTTTTAATAAAGGAAGAAAATCACGTGATTAAATATTTGTTTAAATAATGAAAATAGTATGCGTTTCAGCGCAACAATAAATCAGTACTTTTATCCCTAAAAATATTTAACATTCGGGAAAAAATGTATCGCAATGAAATTACTTTTATTTATAAGAGAGTTTTTCAGATGGTACAGATGTCAATTTTATAAAATAATAATTTCGACATTTATAGCGAAAAATAATGAAAATTTTACTTAAAATTCATTTAATTAAAATTTCAAAAAAATTCCTTGTATATTCTAACCATTCAAAATGCATTTGAACTAAATTTAGTAGTTGGTCTAAAACATGTAAGTTTATAAAGATTTCAAGTAGAAATTGCTATTAATAAAATAAAAAAACTGAAAAAGTTTCAAACACAGTTTTTGATATTCTATACCATATAATATAACAAATAATTGTTTCGTGAAAAAACTTAAATGTACTTCAAATAATATTTAAAATATGAAATTTCACACACAATATGTATAATACATTGAAAATTATATAAAAAAGTTTTTCTACTTTAGTATGCTTTCTTAAATGTTTTATAAGATATTTTTGATAATAAATATATATAAATTTTAAACATAACATAGTATTCAGTATATCTTGTGTAAAATATTGTCATCCATAGAACATACATGATTGATGAAATTAATCAACAAAATCACATCAGTTCCATAACTATTGATTATTGTACATAAAAAAAGAAATAGTGAGTACATACACACACTTCGGTACTTTCGCTTTTATTATGAGTAAAGATATCGATGTTTCCCACACATTTTATATTTTTTAGAGAAAAATAATTAAGAGAAAGGATAATATAATAAAAATATTTTTTATTTTTAATTTAATTTGGATTAATTTTTTAATTTAATTTGAATTTTTATATTTTTTGTAGAAAATAATAATTAAACTAATTAATAATCTGAATTTTTTTATAAAAGCATATACGTAAAATTTCAACTTTTTTTTTGCAAAATTGATTAGTTTCTGTGGAGCTTAGAAAAAATAATTGTTTTAGACACATAATGAATTTATTTAGAAAATTTTGACAAATATAACCTTAATTGTAAAAACTAATTTAATTAAAGTGGTGAAATGTTCGAGTGATAAGGACTCATCTTCTGAATCAAAGCATCCCGGACCAGAAGCGCCAGTCACTACCTGCTAATCGATGCTCCATAAATCAAAACATCTCTTTTTGGTGCGGCATGAAGCTTGGGAAAGAAGGGCGTCAGTCAATGTTATCTCCTTCTTAATTTGACTGTTTTGATTAATAGAATTTTATGTACACCGAACCAAGTCCTATTACTTCAAAAAAAACCCCAATTAATATAACGAAACGAAATCTTTTATTACAAGTATTTGATAATAAAAACATTTTTTTTAAAGTTTTGTATTCACTTTTTTCTTTAAGTTTGCTAATTTATATATTGATATACAATATGTTTTGCGAAGTTTTCTATTTATTTTTTAGAATTTAAAAGATTTTGCTGGCAACTTTGAGTGCATTTAATGCATCGCCTTCATAGCTAGCAAGTAGCATGCATATAGCAAAATAAAACTATAATATTCACAGAAAAAGGGGGAAAAGGCTCAGAAATATTTATTGAATCTCTTTTGTACATTTTGCTATTCTTATTCAACTATAAATCTTTTTTTTGAAATAATCAATTGTTCTCCAAAGTTGTGAACAGAAAAAATCCCATAAAATGCTTCAGAAATATTTCAAACACAATTTTATCTTATGACAGGGAGGTTGCTTTCCTGAAACAGTACACCATTATTTGGAAAAGCAGCTTTTCTTATAAAATGTAATTTTTATTCAGTGGCATTCGAAGAATCTACAGTTTTTCTAATGTTATTTATGGCATCTACAAGTCCTAGGACTTCTGGATGCATTGGGAATGATTTAATGGTCCAAGAGGCATACCTGGCGATATTGTTCCGTATGTACGATTAAATATAAGCTCTCGAATCGACCATATATTCGAATACCATAGTATAAATGTTGTAACTGCCATAAATTATTTCAATATTGTTTCTAGGTGAATCGACCTGCCACTGACAACTCATAAATTAAATAATTTTGAATAATTATAATTAGTTCTTCTGAAACAAATTCATTCCTATTTGTTGCTCTATTATCTTACTATTATCCAGTAAAGTTAATTTTCTTAGTGAAATGCCTTGTTAATAGGTATGGAACGAACAATGTAAAAGTAAATTTGCAGGAAAAGTACGAGAAGATGAGTGGATGATAGAAAAAAAATCCTTTCTTTGATTAAAAAAAAATCAGTGTAGACCATTTGAGTGGATTGTACCACAGAAAGGGACTAATTAGTCAACAGATGAAAATAAACTGGCTTAAAAATTTGCTTTCATAAGAATTGCAGAACTATTTATCTTTCGGCCTTAGATAAGCCATGATGAGCTACACGCGTGAAAGTTTCTGGATTTTTTCGAAAATAAATAATTAAAATAGTTGATTAAATTCCCGTAGTAAAAGGCACTGGGAACGTTAATATATTAAAATTTTCTATTCTTTCATAAATAATCGAATATTTTTTCTGTTAATAATTATGTCATAACAATTAATTAAATAATCGTTCCAACTTTCATTATTTTAGAGCTTTAAGCGCTTTTCTAAATTAGTTTTAATTTATTTTAATATTCCCCTCAAACTTTCAAATTATAATTGCTATTCCAAATTATGATGTTGAGATGCTCGTGACCACTTTGTCGCACCGCTGAACTCCAAAACATCAAATGTTTCTACTGCTTTCATATGTAATATATTTCTCATAATATCGAAAATTTCTAAGATGAAGAGTATGAGAATATGTCAAGATTTGTTGTTACCTGATAATTTAAGTTTCAAGTACTAAAACTTTTGTATATTTAACTTCAAAAAGAAAATTCATTCAAAAAGTACTAAACATACGCGTGGAATATTATATATATATATATATATATATATATATATATATATATATATAT
>JAOUZG010044845.1:346020-374469 GCA_026289955.1 Argiope argentata
GAGAGAGAGAGAGAGAGAGAGAGAGAGAGAGAGAGTTATTTCAAACATTGCATTTTGGTATGAGAACGCCTTAAAGAGAAAAGAACAGGAAAAATGTAAGTTAATCCATGTTAAACCACAGGAACTTATCGCACGAAAATTGGTTGTTCAAGTTCTTTTGCTTAAATATAAGTATGTCTAATGTGGGCGAGACCATTGTTATTTTTCCTCCATGACTTAAAGGGGTTTTTTAAAGTAACAAGGACCATAATGACTTTAGGTAATAACTCTAATTTTAACTCTATTCTTCTAACAAAGAAATCACAGTTCGAAATCTAAGCCTTTAAAAGTATCGTTTATGTTATATTTATGGCTGTAGTCTAGAAAGGAGTTTAATCTGCATTTTCAACAATAGAACATTTTCAGTTGACCTAGTACCTAGTTTTTCCTTTCTCATTTTGTTTTTTATGAGGTGTAATATTATAAACTATTACAATAGAAAATATAAATCATTTTTATTAATGATATATGATAAAATTCATAAAGCAGCAATTACTGTTTTTAAAATGAATCTTCATCGTTTCTTTGTTATGATAACAAAACTTTCCAGAAAAATTGAATACATCAGTCTGATAATTATAAAAATTCAACTTACTCAATAAATCGATAATTATAATAAATTAATATAAAGAAATATATTAATCAATAAAAATTGGAAAATAACGAATATAAAAGCCTTTTATGTAAAAATTGACATAAATAAAGGGACTAAAAAGTAGGCTTTTATAAATGTTTTATTAATTCTTGAAGAAAAATAGAAATATTTTATTCAAATTTAATCACACGAATGGATTTTATACAAAGATTTAACTGTTTTCTCACAATAAGTTTTTTCTATAAAATAATCAGACTTTTTTTTGTCCATTAAACCAAATATTTTTTCACTAATTTAAAAAAAAATCAAAATAAGCTCATATTATTTTTTGTTTGTCAGTAAATATGACAGTGTGATGAGATTTAAGAACCCCCCCCCACCGAAAAATAGACAATTAATTCAGTGAATACAATATAAAATTTTGCTATATCTACATAAGTTTTCGCGATTTAGAAAACAAATTTTGAAATCATATACAATAAAAAAAAATTCCAACCAAAAAAGCATCCAAAACCTCTGCAAAAAGAAAAAAAATTTACTTCTTTATTTCTGATAAAAATCCCTTTGTATGAAGATACCTACCAAACAGTTGCTTCATTTTTCAAAAATATAAATAATACGGTTTAATTAAGAATAAATATATTTAATGAAAAGTTTATGATTTGAGAATGGCAGAAAGTTATCGGTAAAATTCAATTAGATTCAAAAGGAATATTTCGGAAAGTTAGTTCTACGTCAATTGCGACCCTGAATTTGACTTAATTCAAAGTTACAAGAACATTGAATAGGAAGAAGTTAAGTGCATTAATATCCAGACATCTTAAAATAGCGAACATGCTACAAAAAAGTTTTTGGAATATAAATTATAAAAATATTTTGTATGATTATTGACTAATTAATTAATTTGATTTTGTCAAGTAAATTATTGAGGAGAAAAAAAATTCTATTTGCGGATTAAGAGAAAAAAAGCCGGCTTTCTGGCACAGAGGTAGCGCGTCTTCCTCGTGTTCTGGGAGTCCCGGGTTCGAGTCCCGGTTCGGGTGTGATTGTTCTTCTGTGTGCTATCTGTGAGATTTGTGCCCCCGTGTAAAAAAGTGGCTGTACTAGAGAATGTGTGGTGAGTGTGTAGTTAAGCCGTACTCTTGGCCCTAGTCGGCGCTACTTCGAAAACAAGAGATGCTCCTTTCGACATAAATCTGCTGCTGTATCAGCTGGGGGCTTGTCCATAGGCAAGTGCCATAAGTAACAACAACAACAAGAGAAAAAAAGGTTAAACCTTTAAAGAAAATATTACAATTTCAGGAAAACCAATCATCAAAAAATAAGTCGATAGGAAAATATAAACCGAAATTTATTACAATGAAGCAAAAACATACATCCATTGTTCGTCATCAAAACCCAATCTTAATATTTGCTTTTATGCTTTATTTACTGTAATATATAAAAAATACTGAAATGTTAATGTGAACGAAATCACAAACAGTATTAAGTTATGAAAACGCAGTAACTTAAGCCTAATCATTTTCCATTATTATTATTTTTTATAATAATAGTATCATTTAAAAATAATAAATTCTCATAAAATCGAAAATAAATACTCGTTAATAGTGAGATTGGGCTTTTCGAAACGTCCTTTCATTGTCTCGTATAAATGTGTTATCCTCCTCCTTCATAACAAACTATATACATTGGAAAAAACTGAGAATGCTTCGCATGGAATCGCAAATAATAATTAATAATTATATTTCTTTGTGGGGAATCAAGCATTTTTAAATGAGTCCATTGTTCGAATATGCATTTTAGAAGTTTTTCTTATCTTTCTAACAGAAACCAAAATGAATACAGATTTAATTATATAACCGTTCCATTTCAAAACACGGATAAGGCTGTTTAGAGATTTTGAACCTGTCAGATGAAGAGGACAACACTTGAGCTTGTAACCCTTCTCCAAACTTCCGAACCACACCACAGGGCATTTGATTTCGAGGGATTTAACACGCCCTAGACCAGCTTCTTCCGTGCAGTCATATTTCGAACCCTCAGCTCGCGAAGAGGAGGCCGCATCACCAAATAACCGATAAACCGTATCACTAATAAAAATTTAATAGGGCCTAATTATTTTAATGATAATTAAAATAATTAGATCCGGGATAACATGTAAGTAGGAAGTTGGATTCGCATCATTTGGGCTGCGAGTTCAAACCCGCCAACCGAAGACTCTCCTCAATGATTTCTGCCCGCGAATGCTCTGGGGTCCATACCCTAAGAAGCTACTGTACCCCCCCCCCTTTTGTTGTAAAACGGAACACGCGAACAACAACAACGTAAGAAGGAAAAAAAATCTAGCTCAAAACGCTTTGGAGTTGTGGAGTTTTAATGCACCTTCTGCTGCAGGTAGAGGGAACCCCAACAGTTGTAGAAAGTTGCTTATATTATATCCGGTTCATCACTGTAGAGTATGAATAGGACCGAACTCGCAACGCTAATGTTCGTAACCGAGTAACTAGACCCCCTAGAAAAAAAGGGATGCCTTCCGCCCGAAGGTTGTTGTCTGTCTTATGAAGCTATCACCATAAAATTATCGCGTTCTCAAATATATAAATATTCTATCAAAGATGTATTTTTCGGTTTTGGGGAGGTTTGAAATATGGGCATTCAGAATCGGATGTTCGATGCTTACAATAATTACTGTTCGAACGTTTTACTTTATAATTCGTATATAAGAGAATAAAGATATTGGATGAAATCATTACGCTTTCTGCAAATAATACCTATTACAATTTAAAAAGTATAAAAATAATTTTCAAGATACGAGATTTCCTAATTTGGATTAATGCCAAATTAACGAAATGATAAATTTAAATCTTCTACAGCGGATCAGAGGAGAAAATCTTTTCATTCATCAAGGAAGCAGTGAATTAGAAAATAAAAATATATTTGGATCACTAATGTTTTAAAATTGAGAGACATATAAATTATATTAAAGGCCTAAAATAGATTTCTTTAGAGCGACAACTGTATGTTAGCACTGGTGGCTCTCTAATTTTGGTTCTTACGTATTAGACCGTCGATCTTTATCGCCAAATTGGAAGGCATCGCCAATGAGTTGCTAAACTACCATTATTTTAACAATTGTTCAAACCTTAACTGTAGTCCGCCATTTTGTTGCTTTCTTTGGCGTCGATGGTTTATCGCCAAATTTGAATCCTTTGCCAATGAGTTACTAAACCATTGGCATCGACGATCTAATATCTAAGTACCCTAATTTATTTCTATAATTTTTACTATTGCCAAATATATGCAAAATAATTCTAAAAATAACAAAAAAATATTAAACCAAAATTTTTTAGCGATAAATTTTAAAATTCGGACTTCAAGAGACCATGAGTCAGCAGTGTGACTTGAATTATTCAATTTCTTTGGCTGTGAGTATGATAGAATTTTCAGAACTTTGAAGACAGGCAGACAAATTTTTTTGTAAGCTTATCATAAAAAAGAGGATGTAGAATTTTAAAATCGCGCAAGAATTTGAATTTAAATCGCTCCGAAGTTTTAAGTCACGCAAGAAACTGTCTTTTTTGAACAATTCTCCTCTAATGGACCATAAAGATGATCAAAATAACGAAAAGGCCTTGTCTGCAATTGAGAAAATTGCATATGCAACATGCAATGCATCTATTGTTTGAATGAGCAAATAATACTATAAAGTAGGGCAACATTTTAAAATGCAAGATCTCCCTTCACATAATGTTGAATTTAAGGCTTGTGAATCTTTCAAAAACCTTATAATATGAATAATAATAATGCATAATGTAAAGAATATCCATCGAATGTTTCGCTTTGTGGTTAGGAGGAAAGTTTTAGAAAAAAATTATTATTTAAAGATTAGTTTTCGGAAAAAGAAGAAAGAAAAAGAGTAAAGGGAATCAAAAGACAAAACAGTAAAAAAAATGCTGTTATCCTGAAATACAGTGATGTAGTAATTCCTTCCGTTGATTCTAATTTTCATTCGTTTGTTTTCGTCTGTCTTTTAGTCTCTTTTATTTAGCTTGATTTATTTCAATGTAAAAATCAAATTTCGTTATTTATTTTTCACTCATTTCCTAAAGGGATAGAGTCATTAAATTTTATACACATGTGTTTCCGATGAACACGTATTATTTTAATATTTTAAGAATTAAATTATCAGATGTTTGATTAATTTAAATTAAATTTTATTGTAAGAAGTTAGCCCTACTTGTTATCGAATTTTGAAAAAAATTAAGATACCCTATCGTGCTAATTCAGTATTATATATTAATATTTGAAAATTAAGAATACAAACTTATCTTTCAGTATACATTAATAAATGTATGTTTCAAAAATTGTGCTTGATATATCTATTAACACTGAGACTATTTTAATTAATTTAACAAAGAGCTTTTCTATATATTTAATTAGTTTTTTCTCAGTTTGCGGCGAATATAAGGTAAAAACTAACTAATAGGAAAAGAATATTGTAAGAGGAAATATTTACTGTGTGAAATTCCATCTTTATATAGGTTAGAAAACGGTTTGCTTCGTTTGGCTTTACCACAGATTCCTAGTCTTATTTTCGGCAGGTGTTATATGATGTAAACGATTTCTGGATAAAATAAATAATTGAAATTTTATTGACTGTGTTACTTGAAAAATGTTTCGCCATTTTGTTTCTGATTTTAAATCATATAATAATTTATTTCTAATATTTGAATTATTTCAAAATTGACCACTTTAAACAGTGGTTAGTTCTCCAAGAATTAACACTGCTGTGCACTTCCAAATAAATTTCTAATGCATAGTTTGAAATCATGGTTCTTTTAAGGGTACTTACGTATTAGACCATCGATGTGCCAATGGTCGCCAACCTCCTCGAGCCAATTTATTTATGTGGCCAGAGCTCTTTCATACTTTACACCGCCGATGCTTGTCCATTTTCGAGTATTAACTCATCTCATGTCCATTCAAACAAGTATTTTTAGATGGAATAATTCCATAATTTTGGTAGTACCTCACTGCATCTTTTTCGGTGGTAGGCAAATCCCATTTTTTAATCATTTTAACGAGTCAAAAAATCAGAACAGAAAAAGAGCTTAATGATCTTCTGCGAAACCAATGAAATGGCGGAAGACAGTTGAGGGTTGCACAATTTTTTAAATAATGACAGTTGTTTGCCATTATTGGCGGTTTAGCAACTCATTGTTGACGCCTTCAAATTTGGCGATGAAGGTCAAAGGCTTACTACGTAAGTACCCTTTTAACAAAATATTTTAAAATTTCAAACAATTATGGATGTTTAAATCATGCTGTTATAGCATCCTTGAATTTCGAACATAAATGTTCCTAATGAGGTAAAATCACATTACCCGATTTTTCCATGTTATCTAACACTTAAATTTGAGTTTAAAAAATAAACTTCATCATCTTATTCTTCATATTCTCATATATCTAACTGGTCCCAAATTAAAAGGACGTATTTTATTTCCATCAATAATACAATTAACAACAATTATCTCAATTAAAATATGCAGATAAAAAGAACTAAAAAATCATATATTTAATTTACAATCATTTATCAATTCATACTGATTTGAATAGAATAAATTTCCTAGTATTCTTAAATTTTAAGATAACTTTAAAATAGAAATATATTTTTATATGAGCCTCGAGTTTGAATTGTTTCCAATACAGCAACCTGAACATCCTCGGCTTAATTCCGCGAACATCTTCGACGATAGTCTCACTCAATTTTTTGCATGAGCAGCCATTGTGCACTTTGACATTATCGATTAACTATCTATCGTTGAAGGATCGCATTAACCCTTTGCAGTCCGATGTCGAGTGTGACTCGACATTCAAAACTGTGCATCAGTTAAGAGATCCAGATTAATTTTTGCCGGCTTTCTGGCACAGAGGTAGCGTGTCTTCCTCGTGTTCTGGAAGTCCCGGTTCGGGCATGGTTGTTCTTCTGTGTGCTATCTGTGAGATGTGTGACTGTGCCCCCCTTTCAAAAAGGGCTGTGCAAGCAAATGTGGTGAGCGTGTAGCTAAGTCGTGCTCTTGGCCCTCGTTGGCACTCCTTCGAAATAAGAGATGCTCCTTTCGGCTTAAATCTGCTGCTGTATCAGCAGAGGAGTTGCCCATAGGCAAGTGTTTTAAGAAACAACAACAGATTAATTTTTCAAAGAAATTAAATTACTTTAAAAGAATTATGTATATTTATTTTTCATATCAATAAACAAATCTTTGTATTAGGTGAATCATTTTGCATCTAATTATTTTTCGGACTGCAAAGGTTTAAAATCTATTCCAACCGAATATGAAAAAATAAATAAAATTTATATTTTTTGATTTTTAAAAAGTGGAAGAGAAACATTTGATTTAAATATTTATATCATAGGTTGAATTTAATCTCAAAAATAAAAATTGCAGAAAATTGAAAATAATAATAATAATTTGTCTCTTATCAATAGCATTAATCTTTTACGGGAAATATTTTAATTCATCGGATATGAATTTATCTAAAAACCAATAAAAGGATACTTCTATTGTTGTTGCTTTAAATTAAGGTAAGCTATTATATAATAATAACTTAAAAAATAGAAATAACTTAAAAATAAGAATATCGGCAGTAATAATTTTTTCTTTTAATTTAACGTATCGGAAAAAAGATATTGATATCAAAAATTTCTGACTATTCATCTAGGAAGTGTTAACCCCTTAACCAGTTTGCCCGTACTTCGTACGTGATTCGAATTATCGAATTTTGGTAGATGTAAGCTAAAAATAAAACGTTCATAACGATTATAATTCAATAGTAAAATGACTTCGAATACGTAGATAAGCCAAGTATTCCATGGATTTCCATTTGAATAAAAATAAGAAAATATTCCCAAAATAAAAGGTGTCATCTTATCAGATAATAAGAAAAATAAACCAGTTAAGGGGTTAAACGCTCAAAATATATTTCAGTGGAACAGTTACTTGTTCCAATAGATGACACTTTTTTTTGTACGATTGTTAGAAACGATACTGTAATCAAACATGTGTGAAATATCTCACATCAACACACAATATTTAAAAACAAAATAAAAAAAACATTAAATTTTAAACTTTTGATCTCAAATTTCATTCAATCATGATTATGATTATTTTATGAATTATTCGTCTAGATAACAAACAAAGACTTTCTTTCATACATATAGTTGAAAAAAAACTGGTTTTAAATATGTGTTTAAAATAATTTTTCATTTTGAAGTGAAGAATAAAATGGCATAGCCTTTCGACAAGACGACGAAGCAAGAAATGAGACGATTTTCTTTTTTAGTACCTTCATTAGGTACCTGTGTGTGTGTGTGCAGATCGGCTTATATTTCGAACAAAGCAAGCTCTGTAAAAGACCGTTTTTATGTCGTGCGTGACATTTATCTTGTAAGGGAAAAACAAACAATGCGAAAAAAATGGTTTTTCGGTGTAATCACATTGTGTAACCTGGATATGAAAATAGTTACTTAACTTCCTAGAGGAATGACCATTCGCTTCTTTTTTATATTCTCGTTACTTTATTTTTCTCGCTCCAAGGTTGCAATGCTGCATAAACCGGAAATTACCGGTCTTGCCTATTAAGTGAATAATAAGATGGGTCTATTGCTGACTTTTTCTTACTTTGTTGGAGTTCATTATGGATTCTATGCTTAATCGCATTACATTTAGGGAGCTAATAAATACTTTAAAGGAAATGAAATTAATTTAAAAGTTAAAATATTATATACTTAATATATTTTAACTTTTAAATTAATTAAAATGACAAATGGATTTTTTATCAAGTGAGAATATGATATTGTTTTGGGTAGGAGGTTTTGGTGTCCCCAAAATTAACGGACAAAAAAAAAGATTCGTCTTTTTATTGGTAGATAGCGAGTCACCATACCCATGACATTTGAGGTTTGTTTTGCCAGTATTGTTTTAAATGTTTAATTGAAGTTTTTGTCCATTACTTTTTGTTTGTCGCTTCTAAGAAATGACGTCATCTTCCAGTTTGTTTACGATTTCTTACTTTTAAATAATTAATTTTCAGCTCAGAAGATTATCTTTCGGTGGTTTTTTTTTTTTTTTTTTTTGGAATTCTCTTTCAGTTTTAACTATCGCAATTTTGTAAAACGCAACCTATATTTATTCTTTAATGATATTATAAGTGCATTCTTCCTAATTGTATTTCTAAAAATAATGTAAATATTAAATATAATTTTAATATCAATCTGAATTACGTTCATCGGATTTTACCACATATACAAAAGCTGCCAGTAGTAGTGAACTTCTCGTCGAAATTTTTTGGTTTTTTTTTAATTTTAAAATCTGGCGAATTTAAGATATATTTTGTCGACTTTTAAGATCGACTTAAGATAAACTCCAAAACTTTGTTTTTCAGTTAGAAAAATTGAAAATGATTTTTAAAAAATTATCATTAGAGAGAAAGAGAGAGAGAGGTCTCGTAATTTTTTCAAACCGGTTTAAACTGGTTACTGACTCAAATTCATTAAAACAAATAATCACTTAAAAACAATAATGTTCTCATATGATAACTTGAAATTTGCGACCGTATATTTCATTTTTATTCTTTATATTTTTAAAACCTAGTGTAATGATGCAAATTCTTGTTGTCATTTACCATTTTATAAGTATATTTTACGGTCAATTTCAGAAAGGTCTCTTGAATTATATAATAAAAAGCTAATTAATAAAAGGTCTGTAGTTTAAGCTTTCATTTTTTAAGCAGCTGAATATTATTTGTATTTTAAATATTTTTTAATTTCAATCATTAATTGCAATCTAATACATAAAAATGAATTTTTATTCGTTGGTATTTTGTTTGTTGTCGTAGCATTCATCCGTTTGATATAAAACTTTACTAACTTATTGCTTTGAATCCAGAAAATCCAGTTGAATGTTGGATGTTCTCGAGTCGGATATTCAAAAAATTTGTTTTTCTGGTTTGTGAAGACAGAACATTTAAAAACATAAAAATATTCTTCTCCAAAGCTTATTTGAATAATAAAGTTTAAAAAAATAATTATAGTAAATATTTAGATTTATCCTTTACATATCATTCAATTTCAATGAACGTATTCAAAATCGGAAAGAAAATAAATATTCTTTTTATCTGTCCTAATTAAACAAGAAAGCTTTTTCAAATTTCAAAAGATATTTGGAAGTTTCATTTTTTTTTCGTCTGCAACACGCCGGTACATGTTAGTTCTTTATAATATTAGGAACAAGAGTGAATAAGAATAATATCAATAAGAGCATGAATTATATGTTGTTATCGATAAAAGAACATAAATAATAATCTAATTTAGCAATTTTATTAATATATCTAAGCAAAATAAATTCTTGTATTGTAAAAAGAATGAACACTTCTGATTCTTTCCTAAAAAGAGAATAATAAAAAATAATTAAATAGAGTTTTAATTAAAATAAATTTGTTCAGAACTTTAATTAATTTTTCCAAATATCAGACATTTTTAAATTATATTCTTAGATTTTTTTAAACTTTGAAATCTATAAAGAACCAAGTATTTATTATACTTGCTATAATTTTATGAAACTGGTTAATTTTTAAAAAAATTCAGTTTGATGTCATTTTTTTTAAATTTTAAGTTCCCGATTCACTAAACAACTCGAAATAGTGCGTTTGCTTGATACAAAGAAATGTTTGTTTAACATGCCAACGTAAATTCCACTCTTTATAACAGACTTTTCTCCATAACGAGTTTTTGATGAACTCTTCCACTTCGCTACCCACAGCGAAATTACATTTCTTTCAGTAACCACGGTAGGTTAATAGCCTTAACTTTAAAGAAGTCCTATATTTAAATTATTAGATTTTCCGCGTACAACAGAAATGACACTCGGGATATTTATTTTTAACTCACTTCATGCAATCCCTTTAGATGGGAAACGAAAACACTCAATGGCTACTTCATCGGAAAGAATCGAAATAATGTCAAGAATCGGGTTTAAAATCAGAGCTTTGAGATGAATCAATAGTCAAATTGTATTCTGTTCAAGAACTCAAGATGTCTAGTGAATATTTTATATAACGGTTCTGAAAAAAAAAAACCTGACATTTGAAGACACAATGATACTTAATAGTGATTTTCAAGTTAAAAAAACATTTGTTGATTGTTGAAAGACAGATATATATAAAGATAGATAGATATTTAGTAAAACAAAAAGATAATACTTTAGTAGTTATTATTAATATTTTTACTGGTGTTAATGATTTTTGTGTAGTAAAACTTTGTAGTTATAGGGCTGAGTACGCAAGAAATTTTTTAACTAACCATATTTTACAATGTGACATAACAGACTCAGACGCAATGCTTAAAACGAGTTAAGCAATGCTCAGACGAAATGCTTAAGACGCAACAAAAGACAAAAGCGAAAATACACAAATTTTTCCCTTCGGTGGTTTTATTATGAGATTCCGATAGGGATTTAATAGGCACGTGTCGACTTTGGAAAGGGAATCCCAAGAGCGTGAGGAATTTTTATCCCTTCACTTGTGGCGTGTTAGCCGACGAAAAAGGAAATAATTAATATTTCTTTTAACCCATTTGCTGCCACCACGAATATACTCGTGGTTGGCCGGGTGTTACCCATTACTAGCATGAATATACTCGCGATACTTTCAATATATTAAAACGTACAACTTATCAAATTTGCAAATTTTTAAGGCCACAAACATAAATATACAAGTGTAAAAATTTGAAAAAAAGCTACAAATAAATTGTTTTTACAAAAATTCTACTTAATTTAACCCATTCGCTGCCAAGACTAAATTATATGAGGTTATTCCCATTGTCAACAACGAGTATACTCGTGTTTGATTTTTATGCATGTAAATGATTATTTGTGACAAAATATGTGTATTTATTTAAGATAAACAATAACACTCAAAACAGAAATGGCCATGGGAATAACCTCGTACAATTTAGGCTTGGCAGCGAAAGACAAGAGACAAAGAGAGTGTAGACAAGAGTTAAATAAAATTAGAACGTGGAAAGGAATAAGAGAAATTTTAGAATAAAGTTATATATATATCCATCCTATTCTTTACGCCCTATTCCTTTATATCCCTATTCCTATACGCCATAAGCAAAATAAAAAAAATGTCATTCAATTATTTTCTATTTACCTCTCGTAACACTAGAGGTATTAATTAATGAAAATTTTCATAACATTCGTTTTTATGAATGTTTAAAACCAACAGAAAAAAATTTGCAAACCTGAAGCGCACTTATTTATTGGTAAATACGGTATCGTGTATTACTTTTACTTGAAGTGGAGCTTGATAAAATCCAAGTTATTTTTTCAGTTTTACTTAAAAAATTATAAACAAGAAAGTTCTTTTTTAAATTTGATAAGTCATCACTCATATAAAATGCAAACAGGTGGTTTTAGCACTTGCCATGGACAAGCTTCGCCAAGGCATCATCGAGTTTTAAGCCTTTAGGAGTGTCTATTGTTTTGAAGTAGCGTCAACTAGAACCAAGAGTTCGACTCACTCCTCACATTCGCTTGAACAGCCCCTTTTTACAAAAGATCACATTCATACATCTTACAGACAGCATACAGAAGAATAACCCTACCCTAAACGGGACTCGAACCCAGGAGGCCTAGATCAGGAGGAAGATGCGATACCCACATGCCAGGACGCCGGCAGTGTAAAGAAGTTTAAAACATTGCACTTTCGAAGGTTAAAATTTTATTTAATACCGATTTAGTTTGTAAAATAAAAAAAATTCTAGATTAGCGATAAAAAATTGAAAAAATCTAAATTTTATCTTTAATATTTATGCATAGTTCATCGGTTTTTAAAACCAATAGAAATAAAACCTTTACTGAATGCTATATGCTCAGTAGTGGATTTAGCAGAATGCAAATGTTCCTGCACAATTCTAATTTTTGTATGTTTTATTTACTTGATAAATTATATTGTATCAGATCATATTCTTAAACATTTACTTAATTATAAAGAAATGTTGGGCATCCACCGACTATAAGCTGAACTTGGAAACCTGCTCCTAAAAACGGATAATAGTTCAATAAATCCTAATGTCAAAAGTTTTTCAACTTATTATGGTAAATACGGATTACAACTAAAAAATTAAAATCTTTACAAGACAGCAACAATCATTTCAGAAGAAAAAATTTAATGAAACTAAAACTAAAATATAATATTTTGATACGTGTTTTACTTTTTTTCAATGTTGCTTCGTTTGTAAAGAATTTATTCCTCATCTGAAATATAAAGGAAAAAAGAAATTTTTGAAAACACGTAGTGTATTCAAGAAATGAACGGTGAATTTCTGATAGCCTAGATTCAATTTATAATAAAAGGATACTTATAATAAACATTAATTTCTTTGTTCAGCTGCTTTAAGGAATAAACAAACAACGACTTTCGATATACAGCGAAGCGTTAAGATACATCTATCGCCATCGGATCAGAAGAGTTATCGAAAATGGCAGTTCGAAAGGAAAATCGGTCTATTTCGAATATATTGGCCATTATCTTTTGGAGAACAATGAGCCTCATAATGAAATTTTTTATTACGAGTGTTTTATTTTATTATTTTATAATAATTATAAACAAGTCATAAAGGTCAAAAGGATATTTCAAACTCATTTCCATTATTTTCTATCAACCGGAAAATGATTTATTGTTGATGGTAATTTAGAAAAATAGTTGTGAATTGATGCATTATAAGAATGAAATTTTAATAGGATTGGAATTAAAAATTCTATAACTATTATCTATTTTAATTAGTAATTATAATACAATGACGAATTATTATTCAATATACTCAATAAGAATTAGTACTTATTGGTTGTACCGTCATGAAAATTAATTAGTACTCTTGCAGTCTTTTACCACAAAACAACTTTTCTATATAGGTATTTTATTTAAAGGTATTAATGGTCATAACGACAATTGATTTCATAACTTTTCCTTAAAATATTTTGAAGAACTGAACTTGAGGAAGTTGAAAGATCTTCAAGTGAGTAAAGAAATTAAATTTACCTTAGTTCTTTCCCAATAAGTGTTCCAATTGAAGTAAAAATACTATTAAAAAATATTTCTCATTTTTAATAGATTTCATAGTATTTGGTTTTTTAAGCCTTATTTAATCTGAAAGATAGTTCTACTCTTTTGTGGCTTGGTTACTTTCACTACGAGCATTTTTGCGGAGCATAATAGATTTTTAGATTTCTGTCAGAATTTTTAATGTTTAAAAGTTCATTAGGTTTCAATTAATTATAGAATATTTTATAGTTCCAATAATTAGTGTTTACATATTTTTTTTTATGTATTTTTCAACAATGCAGAAACGGGCGGCAACTTTTAAAAATTGTTTTACTGGTAAAAAAAAATGTATCTGCTTCGACAGAGTTTACATCAGCAATGCCAACAAAAAATCTTGACAAATTCCGAAAATTTTCTAAAATCTCCATCATTACTTCTTCGTAAAGGAAATATTAAAAAAAAGTTTTGTAATTATCAAAAAAATTGGATCTCAAAATTTTGTTGAATCTTCACTTTTGAGTTTTTTGTTAACTCCAAAATAAACAAAACACATTTTTGGTGTGAAATTTATCTGTCTATAAACTCAACAACTTAAATACGTTTTAAATCCGAGAAATGGAATTATATTTAAGACTCTACATCATATTTTTATCAAATTTTAAGAAAATCAGTTCAGTGAATGCGGGGTTTTATTGCTGTTACAAATGACCTTGAAATAAGTGACCTCAAAAATTGTACAAGGTAAAAGAGTAGATAACTAACATTTGATGCACAGATTAAGGATCTAAACTGTAGATTCTTATCAATGTCTTAACAAAATCTATCAAAAAGTTGCTCATTAGTCTTTCGATATTGTAATGAATTTTGTGTAAATTAGATGTAAATATTGTAAATATTTCTGAATTGTTGTATAAATAAAGATTTGTAAATAGTTAAATTTGTAAATATTTGTAAATAATCGTATAAAATTGATTGCAATGGAATCGCATGTCAGAGAGAAAAGACTGTACTGAGGGAGCTTACAACAAATTGCCATATTTGACCAATTTGATGATATAGATGCGCTGGCGATATTATGAGTTCACTAACGGTTTTTACTATTTACTAAAATGTGTAGTAGAAGCCAAGAAATAAAGATTTGTTCTTAAAGAACATTGGAGAAATTCTGGACTTGTCTGGAACGAGCTGGCGCTATCGATGGTTACCCCGACCACTTCAGTGGGACGCTATTTAAGACTCACCTTAAAGGCGGGCAGTCAATGGTACCCTAAGTGTATAAATTGCGGCCAAGAAGGTCACACCGCTGCCTACAGAGGCTGCCCTAAATTTCCACGAAACCAAATACTAACCCCCCCCCCAACTAAGTAGGCAAAATCAACTTGCATCTAAATATGCTAACTCAAATAACTCTTACTCAGATTTGCTTAAAGCAAACTCGCCCCAGCGACCACCAAAATCAAATAATATCCCCCAACAAAATGAATTCTCTAGCAACTCCCTCTCAGATATTAATGATATTTTTGAATTATTAAAATAAATCAAAACTATCTTCCAATGCTTCCCTAATTTAAAATCCGCCATCAAAGAGATAAAAGCAACAGAAGACAACATGAAAAAAATCCTTATTCTGTTTGAATCTATGCGATCCATAAATTTTTAAGTTCAAGTCTTTTATAGTAACTTGTTAACCTAGCCAACAACCAATCAGAACCCACCTTCTCTCACCTCCACACCTACCCTCTGAGGGTACCTCTATGTTCTCTCCAGTCCATGCCAGTTCTCTCCCAACCACGCTCATCATCATAGCCGAGTTCGAGGATAAGCCCCTGCCGGGGCTAGGCGCCTCGTGAACCCATCTTCCTAGTGCAGGCAGTCAATGGATTTTGGAAAGCAAACTACGTTTGGCTGGCTTAGAGAAACCGTCTTTTCTCTCGCTGTCGGCTGATCTATAGCTTCGCTGTTATTTGAAATTAGCGGATTAAGTAGAGTTAATTCGTTGCGAATTTTTGCAGTTTGAGTTGCGAATATTTAATACGTGTTTTTCATATAGAATAAAGTCTTGCATCTCTTGCGTGAGAAGTACTATTATTCGTAACAATATTTTTACATAACTACAAGCGCGTTTTCTTAAATAAATGAATGTGTATTTATCACTAAAATTGTAGTTTATGTCAAGTTTTGGTTTAAATTGGTTCAAAGAAAGTGTCCAAAATGGAATTTTGATTTTCGTGAACTTCTGAAATAACCTCATGTCAGGATGTAATCGCCAATCATTACTCGGTAGATTCCTTAAAAAATACGAAATGCACGCTAATCAGTTTTTCGTAACTGTTTATACGCCAATGTCATAGAAGATATTCGTATATTCTACTCAAAAAGCATAATTTTAAGTGGAGGAGAGAATAACCTCTTTATAAGAGAATATACGAATTGGAAAAATTACTCTCGATGATTATCCGCATTCAATTTTTAGTGGATAACATTTCATGTTAATGCAATTTTTTCAAATATTAATTCATTAGTTATTTATGAATTAATTAAAAACTAACTTTCTAGCCGAAAATCTTCATTTCCCCACTTCTAAATAAGAAACAAATTCAGTTTCTTCTCCACTCTAATAAGGTTAGGCTTAAAATATTTTCGGCCGATTATTTCGTACGATTCTGCTTATTTTCTTAATGTTTGATACATTCAACATTGAACATTAATCATTAATAGATTTTTTGTTTTAATTTTGAAGTACTTTCAAATTAAAATAATGCAGAATACAGATTAGAAATTTCTAACCTGTAGAAATTTTTAACGCAATACAGGTGAGAAATTTCTAACCTGTATTGCGTTACCCCAACTGGCGTGGAAAATTCACACATTTGCGCTGCCTAAATTGGCTTTGAAAATTCAACGCCAATTGAGTGTATTCTGACTTATTTTTAAGGGTCACGAACTTGATTTTGTCTTGGCCAGGTATAACTTTTTGATCAATTATTTATATTAATTAAAATTATTTAATAAATAGTAAAGCAACACCAAACCTACGTTGGGACGATCTTCGCAATTTTGAAAAGCGATCAGATGAAGACATCTGAGCTAGTACTTCCCTTTTCCCACTTTCATACCACACGAGTGGCAATATTTTGACCCTGTGGGATTCAACGTGCACCGGATGCGCTCACAAAGACCCTCTCCGATGGAATCAGAGTCAAAATAGGGAGCTCTACTACCGGACCACAGCCGCCCAGGAAAATGTTGAAGTTACTATATTATGATAGGAATATATATACATTTATTGAAATATTTTCTATTCAACTCTTCCTTGACTAAACACATAAGTCTCTTCAAACGAATTTAGTTTTATCTGCCTTTCATGTTGACATATGAAACAACCTGTAGTAGAATCGTAAAATAAATACAGAATTGTAAAAGTTGTTTAAAACTACCTGTTGTAGATAATGATCAAGAAAATATAGGAACACCCCAAAACTGTATAATTCCTTATAACATCGACGTGTTTAAAAATGTTATTCAGTCTTTCTCTTCCTCTATAGCCATCTATTTTAAAACCGGTTTTTAAGAAACAGTTTTGTGTAAGATTTTCAGATAATAATGGCTGACTTGCTTTAAATTCGTTTCGACCCGGGATGTCTGAATTTGTAAACGCTGCAAAAGATTCTACTTCAATCAAGCAAATGATGTTTCGTCTGATGCTAATGATATTTATATAATCCCTCCTACCTCCCACGGACGAGAACTGGAAAAGGGAACATTTATCTTGTGATCTAGAAGACGGGGGAAAATAGAGCTCTATCGTGAAAGAAAGCTACTTTGAATAATTACACTTCCAAAGAGTCATTTTTAAACAAATTAGAAAAAGATATCTGATTATTATGAAATAAGACTTAGTGATGCGTTTTGTACAAGAAAACTACCTTTTGTTTCACTTTCATTTTCGGTTATTTAAATTTTTTTAACTAATGTGCTGAGAAAATAGAACAGGTGAACAACGACATATAGAAGTAAAGTTCATACGAAATCAGTTCATGCAATGTTCGTGTTTGCATTTATATTTAATAACTAGCCGCCTTTGGCGACCAGTCAGTTCGCCAGTATTAATGCTCGCTAATATTTTATGTAGCTGTGTCTCATAACAGGTTTTTCACCAAAATATTTTTTAACCAATCAAATTTTGATAATCATATAATTCCTTTATAGCATTAATTATTATTATTTTCTTCAGATGATCTGTTCACTGTACTACTCATCTTTCTCTTTTTATCCGAGCAATGATTGTCCCGGAATTGATATTTTACTTAAATGGTGGAGGGAAAGGTCTAAAATTCTGTTTTTATAGAATAATGATATTCAGATTTTCATAAACGTAAACAAACTAAACAAATAAAGACAATTGGTTTTCAAAAGATGCGGAAGTTTAAAAACAGCTTGGAAAATGCCGCGCACAAAGGAAATATTGGTGACACACACACACACCCTTCTTTTCTTTTCTTTTTTTTCTCACTGCTTTACTTTTTACAAACGTTTTTTTTTCTCGCTTTGTTATTTTTTTTCTTCCCTGCCCAGACTTTATTTCGAGCAGGCATAGATTAAATATTCATACAGACTAATAATAAAAGCAACTATTTCCTTTCTTTTTTAAACATCCCGTTATCTAGAAATGAAAACCAACTGACTTCGCGCATTTCTTTCTAAACAAATGATAATTTATTACTTCCTGCTAGCTTACTCGGTGTGGGGGATGGAAATGAAGATTTTTGGCGGGAAAGTAAGAAAAGTGTCGTTTTAACTATTTTCCTCTCAGTTTTTTCATCTTTTCTCTCCATAAGAACCATCCTCGTGTCTTAACGAAAATATTAAAATAAAAATTAACCGAATTGGTCGAGCCGTACTGTAGTTTTGCGCTTACCAACGCATTTCGAGTTACATTTTTATTAATATAGATAAATAAATAATAAATGCCGTACAATCTCAGTAATCCGACTTTCAAATTAAGTTACCTTATTAATGGAAATTAATCTAGAAAAATACATTTTAATCTTAAAAATCTGTATTTATTGCACAAAATATTGCAAATACCAAATTATAATATATTACAATATAGAAATTACATAGAAGAAGAAAATATGTAGATTAATAGAGGATTAAAAATATCGAAATTAAATATAATTCGAACTGTAAAGTTGACTTATATCAGTTATGATGCGACTTCTTTTACCATTTATGTTATCCGAACATTTGTTTTAAGTTATTAGGTAACTTGGAAGAGGGGAAGGCTGGTCAGTCCTGGAATTACTGTATATCTATTGAATATGAAGAAGAAAAAAAGTAGGACATTAAAATAATTCAACCCTTTTCTCTTCATTAGCTATGCATATGACGTGGTGTAATATAGGGCAGAAGGCAAGAAAGGCTCTAAAATCATGATAGTAATGATGATTCATGACGAAAAAAATGAATCATGCTTCAGACTATCCCTTCCTAATTAACGATACGATGATTATGATGACGTAATATAGTGAAGAAAAAAAACTTAATTTATGTTTCCAATTATTTCTTTTCTACTAATTAGATCCAAATTTTTGCGTAGATTCAAGATTTAAGCTTGATAAATTTCTTTTTATAATTTGGTGTTTTTTTAATTGATGCAATCACACAAACTTTAATACACAGTAAACAGTTGGCTGCTTTAATATATTCAGCTTAAAAGCTAATACACATCTAAAATTTTTATGTGAATTGTATACAAAATTTCATTCATATAGTTCTCAGCATTTTAGAGTTTTTGTGATTTCTTGCATGCATTTATACAGATAAAAGTGACTTATCTTCGTCGGATTAATTCTACATTTTAATAGAAATTTACAAATTTAAATGCTAAGACAACATACCAAATTTCATCCATCTAGCTCCATTCATTTTTTAGCTATTTTGTTCACAGAGAGACAAACACAGAGCTGAAAATTGTGTTTCTCGGACTCACAAAGATCAGAAAAGCAAAAAAAAAAAAAAATATTGAATTTTTTGAATGATTACATAATTTTTCTTTGTTTGCTTTATATACGATTAATTAAAATTACATATAAATAATTAAAAATTTGTCACATAACATAAAGTAAGACTCGCACCGATAAAATACACTCTTCGGTGTTTCTTTTTATTATACTAACCGGACTAAGATTAACTGTAAAAGAAAAAATGGAATTTTATAATCAAGAAAACTATAATTAAACATTTCTTTTTAAAATGCAAATATAATTAAGATTATTTTGCTGATTAAATATTCTTAAATTATTCATTAGTTAGTTTTAAAAACTTAAAAAAGTATTCGATGCGATGTTCGATAACAGGGAGACGTGCGAAACTCTTCAACCAATCAGAAGACAGTCTCATCCGCCAAAGGCAATATGGAAATGAAAATTGGTTTAGAACGAGAGGTCATGCGATAGCAGAAGAGGAACCGCAACGTAAACTTGATATCTTTTTTTATTAATGCCTTACTAAAAAAATAAAAAAAAACACCTCTAATTCTGTTTGATTTCCAAAACAATAGATTAAAATAAAAAAAATTAAATTGGAGGAGATATTTTTAATTAGCTCTGTTCTTGTAATTAAGATAAATGGGTAATTATTGGCTTTCTACAGACGGAATTGATTGATGTAGAGTAACCAAATTTGACATATATATATATATATATATATATATGTATTAAAATATAAACTGCCATTTTCATTATTAATTAGAAATATACACAAATGTATTAAGAGAGCGCGTATGCTGCTATTCCTAAAGACATAGTGGAACTAAGATGAATAAAAAAAAACAGATTTGTAAGTGAAAAAGGAGAAATCCGGTTTTATGACTTTCTCAAGGGTCACCATCAGGCAAGGATTCCAATAAAAAGTGGAATTTTTTTTCTGTAAAGAGTTAGAGTATTGTCTAAAAAATTAACTCTTTTATGAGCCGAAAAATTCTAAATAACATAGAAAAACTTAAAATCTTTAGAATTAAAAAGGCCCGAAATCGAATAATCTACGCACTCCTTACCTAAATCTTCGGTCTTCGTCTCGGGGGGGGGGGTGTTTTGACGACCTAAGCTAATCTCTGATTGGCCCAGACGGCTCTCTTCCTGTATCTCCTTCCTGATTGGCACTCGCCTCAATCTCTTCCAATCTGTTTCATTTGCTCTTTAGCACTGCTTGGGTGCACATCCCTCTCTTAAGGGTATGTTCTAGGCTTTTTAGTTTCTTACTTGTTCTTTTGCTAATATTGGTTTGTTTTTTATTGTATTTAGTATTTTGTTATATATTTTTTCTTCAATCTAGAATTTTATTTATGAGTTTTCTCTTTTTTTGTCCTAATTATCATTTGTTTTTAATGCTAAAAATTGATGCCTCTCTTTTACTTTAAAATTTGGAATTTTTCGGGTCATAAAAGAGTTAGTTTTTTAGACAATAGTCTAACTCTTGACAGAAAAAATTCCACTTTTTATCGGAATCCTTGACTGATGGTGACCCTTGAGAAAGTCATCAGGCTGGATTTCTCCTTTTTCACTTACATATAAGTTTTTTTATTCATCTTATATATATATATATCTCCAGTAGGATGAACTATTTTTAAAATTCTCATTAATTAAAAATTCAGCGAACTGTTGACGTTAACCAGTGGTAATTTCTGAATATGTAAAAACTCATTATGCTAAAAGCATGAAAAACGAGTTACATGAAGAGTTTTCTATGTTATTCATGCCATGAGTATAACATTAATAAATAAACAGATAATAAAAAAAAATATGTGCTCAGTGATATAATCATTCTGGATATTGCAAATTAATAAACTCGCGTTTTACTTGCTCTAATAGTAACACGAATGTGAGCAAAATATCTTTTTTTAAATGATCATTTTTAGACTTAGATCACATATTTAATTGACAAGTTCATTTTTCTTTCATTGTATATATATTTTCACATTTCTGATAGAAATATTTTTTTGTTTCTAGGTAGCTCCTTTGCTTTTTGTGACAGTCTTACTTGAACAGGTTATCCGGTTTTACCAGAAAAAACCACTATGGAGAATATCAGATACAATTTCCAATACTTTCCATGGCTTTCTAATGGATTTATCCAAGTAAGTTAAAATACTTTTAGTTATAAAAATGTAAAACCATGCCATTATAAAAAATATCTACTTATTTATTCTCATCAAATTAATTGTTTATACACTAATGCAAATTCTTAACTCAAATGTTCAAATTTTTTAGGTTTAGAGCGTGATACCAGTTTTTTATACAGTATATTCTTTTGTAAAAAATAATTTTTATTAAAGAAAGAAATAGCATTTTATTCAGTAATTTTTTTTCATGTTCAGATGTATAAACGGAAAAAAAGTTGGAAAGCTTTCAAAAAAAAACAATTTAAATAAAGAAATGCATGAAAGAAATGCTATAAAAATAATTTATTTGATGTTAAATTATTAAACGTCAAACAAAATCGAACAATTTCTCAAGGAAAAGTTCGTTTTTCTAGTTATTTTCTGCAATGAAAGCTGTCATCGACACTCATTGATAAGCGTATATTTTAAGAGTTCAAATTAGTCCTTATTGGATTATAGCTTCTATAATGGTGATTTGTTGCGAAATCATTTTCAGCATTCCATAAACACCTAGTGTACTAGGGTTTCTTTGGTCATTTGAAAGATATAAGCAGTGTAAAAAAATCCCTGATGGGATCTATTCATAATCACATGACGCATGTCAAAGAATTCGTGGCCAATTTATTTGAAAACCTACTGTATTATTTTCAAATGAAAAGCATAGGATAGAGCATGATGTCATTGCATTAAGTAGCAGTTTTGTCGTTGTGATCACTAGTATATAATGTTTGTGGCAATTGAAGGTCACGGTACTAATCCGCAACGCTAGAACCTGTAGCCGAGTAACATACTCACAATACTAAAAGTATACTTGAGAATCGTAGATGTTATCTGACTTATAAAACTAGCGCCACAGTGCTCCCCAAAAGTGAGTCGGCGGAAAGACGAACTATTTTTATAGTGTCAAGAATTATAGCAAGCGTGTTGATGGGTCAAGTGAGCTTGACGGCTCTGTCTGGTGTCCACGCCAAGTGAGTCTGACGGTTTGTTTTAGTAGCTGCGCCAAGTGAGTCTAACGATTTTTGATGTACAATTATAGATGGTGCTACAACTGTACGAGGTTGCGTTGTCAAGATCGCCAAAGTGGCAATTGAAGGTTTGGGTATGAACACACGACTCTATGACCTATAGTCGAGTAACATGTCCACGATACAAAATATACTTGAGTATCATAGATTTTATCTGGCTTATGAAGCAGCGCCACAATGTCACATGAATAGACTTTATAGCATTCAGTCTTGTAATTTGTATATTTTCATTTATTATTACTAAGTTATTAGTTTTATTTTTATAATTAGACATAAACATGAATATACATCTTTTCTGCGTCTTGGACTTATTGTTACCCGTCATCTAGACTTAAAAACGCGGAAAAAAACTGTAAATTACAGACATTATTTAATGATATCTATAAAAAGTATTTTTATACAGAATGATTATAGAAAACTAAAACACAGAGAGTTTAAGTTTTGTTATTATTAAAATCATAAGAGGATGTGACTTTTTTAAAAATTCATCATGAGATAGATGCTCATAATAGACGAGTTTCAATAACAGTTATTATAATTAATTTTAACATTTCATCAGACAAAAATTTAATTTATAGCATTCCACCAGATAACATTTCAAAGACAAAAATAATTATATTATTCCACATTTCACAAGACACGAACATGAAAAATACACGCACCCATAACACAATTAATTATGGGGAATATACCTCGATGTCAATACAGTAGCGCCATCTATTGTATCAAAAGGGAAAGTAGAGTTATGTAACTGCTATAAAAGACTGTTTTAACACTGAAAACGCATATTCACATAAAATTTCATTACTATAATAGTCTAGGAAATGAATGAAAAAATTATTACAGAATCTCCTTTCTTATCCATCTTTACAAACTTGAAATTAAAATTAAATAAAGTGTACTGTAAAGTGAAGTAATTCACTCTTTCAGGATTCCGTTCAAAGGAGCCGAGGTGTGGGTGTATGCTTGGATTTACAAAAACTACAGATTAATAGAACTACCTTGGGATTCGCCGTGGACGTGGATTGCCTGCTGGTTCATTACAGATTTCTGTTATTACTGGATGCATAGAATGATACATCGTACGAATTTTTAACAGTATTTTGTGTTTTACTATGATTAAAGCAAGAATAGATTATCAAATAATTCGTTTTTTTTTTTTTTTGTAAATTCATAATGTATTACATCTTACTTGAGTTTTGATTATCGGCTCGGAAGCAAATGAACGAAATTTTTTTTAACATACTGTAAATATCTAAATGGTATCAAGATACTTCTTTGTAAATAATAGTTTTTAAATTACTTGATTTTAATTTAATGTAATAAAATTCAAAACAATGAGCTTACACGCATAAATATATATATAAACAGATTGGAATCTCTAATCCGAAGCATTGCATTTATAATAATATTTTAGGCTCAATTTGCCTGTGTTTTCAACTGGCTTGATTACATTAGTTGTCGTATTTTGTATGCAGCGGTTTTAATATCATTCATTTTATAGAAAGATCTATGGCTGCCTACCCAAATCTATCAGTCTGTCAGTCTTATAGCAACTCTTTATAAATCTGGATGTATTTCAATCTCAGCCGATTTCTTCGTATTTATTCTTTTTTCATCCATAAATGCCACAATTTAACAACAACAACAACAAAAAGGAACATAACAGTAATTTGTGTTGCACTTTTAAGAGCTCGTATACCGTAAAAATTTCCCAGGAAAAAATCTTTTCCAAATAATTTTAAATATTTCCCCTCCCTATCTTCTATTAAAAGTTATTTTCCTTAGAATGTATTGCTTTATACAAAATGAGTTGATTATTTTCCCAAATTCATCGGTTTTTCCCCATACTTTTATATAGGGATTTACCGTACTTTATTTGAAAATAGAGTATTTCCCAATAAAGACTTCAACTAGATAAATAAAATCCATCAAAGACCCTTGGCCATTTGTGGTTTGTGAAAATAATGCGATACTTATAAGATTCCAAAAACTTTTATTGGATTTTTTTAAAAACAATGGTTGAATGTTAGCACTTGTCTACCAAGTACAGCTTCAAAACCTACATATCTCTTCAGGAAACATTCCCCCTAACTTAATACTAACTACACCATTGTCGATACTTAAAATTTATTCTTTAGAAATTTTTAAGTTTTCAATAACACTATATTTTTTCCAACTGTGAAGTGTTATTTTTTAATCTAAAAAAGATGAGATTTAATTCGTTTTGCAATATTTTTTCTCAGAATTTGCTATATAGTCTTTATATTACCTTCACCGTGCATGCAAATTGTCATTTCATTTTGATTATTCATCCATTAAAGGTTTTTTTAAAAAGAAATTCCGCAATTAACTAATTAAGGGCAAATATCACCCTGAACATGGATTATTTTTTCGTTCCCTCATTCTGTTTTACCTACAAAAGTGGTGTAAATGCACTAATTAATTCACTGCTTGATAAGTACCTAAAGCTACCGCCCAAGCTCCTGGTCACTAAACCACTGAAAGAAAATCATCACATTGTTCACTTCACATCACATCACTTTCATTTACTTACACATCATCACTGTTCACATACCATCACATCAATTTTACATACTTGCACATCGTCACACTATTCACTTCAAATCACATCACTTTTACATGCTCATTATCACTTCACATCACATTTCATCCATTTACTTGCACATAATCACATTATTCACTTCATATCACATCACTTTTACATATTTGCTGATTATCACACTTTTCATTTCACATCATATTCACTTACTTTTGCACATCATCACACGTATCACTTCACAACACATCACATTCACTTACTTTTGCACATCATCACACGTTTCAATTCACAACACATCACATTCACTTACTTACATATCAACACACTGCTCACTTCACATAATATTCCTTTCATATCATTACATCATTTTCAAACCCATCCATCAAAAAATAGGTTTGATATTTTAATGAATTGTCGTGTAGTAAAATGTAGAAGCACAGCACCTTTTTATAGTATTAGTTCACATGCATAATTTTTTATTGTATAATTCTCTTATAGTAATAAAAGAAACTAATTATATATTCTTTTAAAGCTTGTTTATTTAACTATTAAGAAGCTTGCATTTTCTTTTAATTAAGATAAGCTAAAATTTTGGTACTAAGTAATTTTAAAATATTCTTTTTTTATAAAATAATATATTAATTTCTCCGAATGAATTTAATAGAAAGTAACAGTAAAGCTGTATGATAAAAATGCTATTTAAAATATTTAAGAAAATTTCATCTATCTAAATTATTCAGTAAATTATTTGAATCCTTTGACATTATATCCGTATATGAATTGAATTTTTTCTTCAAATATTCTAATTTATGTAACTTTATTATTTTAATGTATTTTTATTATTAAATATAATATAATTTATGTTTTTTTTTCAAATACAGAAGTGAACATTCTATGGGCAATACATGAAACTCATCACACGCCAGAAGACATGATGTTTACGTCACCAATGAGAAACCACATATTTTTATTGCCAATTCATTGGGTAAGTGGGCGGCAGTGTGATGTGAATGAAAAAAAAATGCTTTATTAAAAAAAGTTCCGGCATTTTAATTTCAATTTTTCTTACTAATACATGAGCATTCATCGTTCTTTATTCTTTTCTTTTTTTGCATAATCGAGTTTTTCGGAAAAAATATTTAGTAACGAATCACATACTGATTACATATGAATATTCTTTGATCCTATGAACATATGATTTATATCATGAACTAATAACAGCTAGAACATGAACATGAACTAATAACAGCTAGAGCATGAACTAATAACAGCTAGAACATGAACATGAACTAATAACAGCTAGAACATAAACATGAACTAATAACAGCTAGAACATAAACATGAACTAATCACAGCTAGAACATAAACATGAACAAATAATAGATAGAACATAACCAGTAAAGCATTTGTTATCTAGAATATAACTAGAACTAAATAACAAAAAAAAACATGGATGCACAGTTTAACCGCTTCCCTTACGGATTTTTTTGAAAAAAATTGCAAAAAAAAACACATTTTTTTCATTTTAGTATTCAATATTAAGAAACGAAACAAAACAAAATATGCAGGTTTTAAGTTGAATTTTTAATTTTTTGCAGGCGTAAAAGCATTTAGTTTTAATACTAGTATAATATCCCGAGCTATCGTGGGCAAATGAAAAAATGTTTAATATTAGTCTCGGTATGATCGTTTTTGAAACAAGGGACAACATAAATAAATACCTGATATTCTGTAAACTGGTATCTAGTCCATCAATTCATCATCAAGCTATTTATGGAAAAACACCAAAAGATTATGGATATCAATATAGAAATTCATATCAGAGTTGGCAGTAAATGTAAAAAGATCAGGAGCAGTTGGCAACTTCGTTTTTTGAATTGCACACCACTGATGAGCTAGCGGCAAATTGTCGACTCCAAACCACTTGAACTTTCTTCTTTACTGAGTCTTCATCCAGAAGAATCACTTCCACCATTTTCAATGTCCACTTCATCATAATCACTATCTTGCATCATAGCAATTATTTTACTTACTTTCAACGCAGCTATCCTCCTTTATACTTAACTAATCCACAAACCGAACTATACTATACAATTGGGAAAACACGTGACCAATCCCGCCAAAAGAGCCGCAAAACAAAGAAAACTCGGCTGGCTGCCAATCAAAGTTGAAGATTTCCTTTCATTTATTCCAGACCGAATAAAATTGTGGTTAAACAAATCGTACTGACAAATTCTGCTTCACCCGTGTTTTCTCGGGATAGTGATTAACTGCAATATATACGAACCCGAGATAAATCGGGATAATAAGGCAAGCGATTAACATGTTATTCGAAACAATATGTTAGATTGCAGTATTCCTTTTATAACGTATCCATCATTACTCATATTTTTGAATTTACATTCAGCTTTAACATAGTGAAATCCGGTTCGAGATGGCGTTCTGCGAAATTGCCAGCAGGAGAGCAGGTAGAAAAAAGCTTTAATAGTTAGTTATTTAAAAAATGAGATTTCTTCACCGTTTTTTTTCTTTTTCATTTGGTTATTTCATTTCCCTGTAATGTCAATCCATAATTACTATTTTTAAAAGTGTTTTTGCAGTTATTACTTCATCAAAAAGTGAATACAGTCATGTAGGATGTGATTGATCCCTGAATGATTTATCGTCTCTTTCTATCTTTTAACTTCTTTCCTTCTATCTTGTGCTCATCCAACTGGTTCGATAACTTAGTGTTATAGACATTAGTAGTTATGCGCCGGTCTGTTCGGCACAGAGCAAAAGTTAGAGCATGCGATTCCGCCGGCATCTGTTGAAGGCACAGGGCAGAATTTCTTAATTTCAAAAAACATCCTACGGTTCCGCTAGCCGGGGGAGCGGGAACCTAGTAGCTTCGCTAGCACATTGAACATAAGGACTGTGTGGATAACAGAAGCAGTGCATAATCAAAAGAAGAGAA